>JAJMJM010000022.1:0-19001 GCA_030563565.1 Saturnispora sekii
TTGTGTGAATCCTTTAGCGACTAAACGAGCCTTGAAACGATGAGAGCCATCAGTTTCAAGCTTAACGGAAAACACCCAGCGTGCTGTTGATTTTTCTTACCAACGGAGGTGCGAGAAACTGATGTGAAAGCGTTTTGTTCAACCATAGAGTCCGTTTCGGTATTCATGGCAGCAATCCATTTATCTTTCTGAGGTGAGTTAAGAACATCCTTAAAAGTAACAGGAACAACATATTTGGTCTTATCAACGAGTAAATGTGTTTCGTGATAATCATCAATGTCCATAGGCTCATTTTGGGAACGTTCGTTAGAAATCCTTTGAAGAAGTCTGGCGCGGGCAGCAGATGAGACATCTGGACGGAAATTTCTCACGATTGATCGATTGTAGGGAACAAGGCAAGTGGATGGAGGCAGGTGGATGAAGGAGCGGTAGAAACGGTTAAGTAGATGCTTTGTTTTTTGATTAAAAAAAAACTTATATGGTTTAAAACAAGCTCCAAGTATTTAGTTCAATACACTGAAAAAGGTTCCAACCTTATACAACTATAAAAACACTTTCGGATAGGATTTTCTAAAATATTGTTGAATTGACAAAAAAGGCGGAATTTCTGATAACCTCGTAGCAAAACTGTACAAGTGGAGACTCACCAGGTGGTAAGATACATGAAACACATCTCAACAGAGAACAAAGATATTGAGATATGTGAAATGTTTCCTGACACATGAGCACGGAATTGCTTATTGTAACATAAAAACAAATACATCTTTTGTATATTACTTAACACTTTGGATAGAATTTTCTATGAAAATGTTGAATGATAATAAATGGTTTCACCTGTCTAGTAGTATTAACGTTACCATGTCTAACAAATTGAGTCCTCCAAAAATAATTAGCTGAGCAAGAATATGCTCAGCATGAGGAGGAATTGATACAAAAGTTCTTCTGTATCTTAGAATGACTACTTCATAAAATAATTAATATTAGTGAGGGATACAAAAGTTATTCTAAATAATTACTTATGGTGGTTTGGGAGAGCGTGATAATACTCATCATCATAAAAAGTCTTTTCCAATTTATATCGTATCTTATAGTTTTAAATTTATAAGTAATAACATCCGCCAAACATGATTCAATTTTTGCTCAATTAGTTATTTTATGGTGTAAGGTAAGCTTTAGTCTTTTCCGCCATTTGGAACTTAAGTACTAAAGTTTGATATTAATGATGAAAGGGAAACGGTTAACCATGACGACAAAGTAATCACATAATTTATTAGAATTACGTTGAACCTATTATTTAATAAACAATAATCTCTTTTAATTACACCAGTGGTTATTAAATCCCATCATTTTACCAATCGAGGGATTGTAAGGCCTCTCGAATCGATTTATTTTGGAGATTATCATTGCAACCATCCACTAACTAAGTTCCAGAGCCTTGGCTGGATCCACTTGCCCATCTCTGATTTTAACCCATAGGTTCTCAATATGTTGACGCCCAATTGCGGTTAAAATAGTGTGATCGGATTTGTTCTCATTAATTGAAAAAGGATGTGGTCTTCCTTCAACGGAAAGGTCCATTAACGGTTGAATAAAGTTCTGATTTACCAAAGGTGTTGTTAATGGCAACTTCTGTTTATTTAATCCAATTTGCTCCTCATTTGAAGGGAGGGATTTAAAGTTGCCCCAAATTCCCGCAAGCGCAGCCCCCTGGGATTCCACTCTGTTAAAGAAGAAGGAAGTATACGTATTGCCAACCAAAGCCAAAGTAGGATCACCAAGGGAAAATGTGTAGAGATAAAAATCCAATAAGTTTGGTGTGTTTTCAACGAGGGTTTGATCCAAAAACGGGTAAATAGTTTGATAACCCGTGGCAAGAACAATAGCATCAAATCCAGATTCAATAGTATTATCGGCAAACTTAACAGCGTTTTCTTTTGGTAGGAATTCCTTAATTTCAGGTTTGTTGTTTATTCCTTTGGAATATGAGCATGAATTGACCCAACCAACAACACAAGTAGGACTGCTTCTGGAAAGATAAACATTTGAGTTTTCTAAATCCCTTGGAAAGACGTATTGAAGCAAATCAACAGCGGAAACAGAAGAACCCACAATAAGGACCTTTTTCTTTTCTTTGAGATAAATTGGGTCTTTGATACTTTTGGCAATCCTGATTGTAACATCTTTATTGGCTTTGACAAAGTCGGGAAAACCGGGGAAAGTTGGCAGATAGGGGATGGTTTTACCAGAACCTAAAATAACGGCATCGAAATGTTGTTTATACCATTTCAATTGTTTGGTTCCATCAACATTGGTAACAGAAGAAATCAAAATCTCCCATTTGCCATTTGGCAACTTTTTAACTCTTTCAACGTTACTGTCTAATCTGATGTATTGTCTCAAGTGGTTCTCGTCAACCACATTTTCTAAATAATCAGAAACATCCTGAGCAGTTTGATGCATTGGAATGTGTTTGTATTTGTAGTTGAGGTTGTTCAATTGGTCAGGCTCCAATTCTGCAAACGAAAAGTGCATGAATTGATTGGTAACGTTAGTGAAGAGATCCTTATAAGCACCTGATCCTCTCCATTGGTGTTGAATGATCTTTTCTGATTTGGTATTTAACTTTTCAACAAGGGGACTTTCAAAAGAGGTGTCATTCAATCTTGATTCAAACTCTTGAGAGATTTCAAACTTTTTATAGATGTTTGTGGGATCAGAGAGATCATCAAGGTATTCAAAATCAGGTAGATATGGATCTTCAGAATGCTCATGGAATGAGGTTGAGGACCAAACTCCACCAACGGATGAGTTTCTTTCAAATGTCACAATCTCATCAAACAACAATTGATCCTTGTATTTGGAGACATCCTTTTCACCAAAAAGCGACTTACCATCCTTGGTAACTCTAGTCAATTCATAAGTTGTGGCAATGCCTGATGGTCCAGCACCGATAATGGCCACAGATTTGATGTTAAATGGTTGGGAAATGGTCATTGATTGATAGAAAAGAGTAATTACATTTGGATTGGTGGTAGGAACTTCCTATATACTTAAACAATTTTAGCACGCCACAAAATTGGACCAACCGATGCCACAGTGAGCCACAACTTGAATATTGTGGCCTTTTGGTCGAATTATTCCGTGTTGAAGAAATTAGTCACCTTGAGATCACTCCACACTCTTCCACACAGTTGAGACATATTATACGGATAAACGAGGTGATACTTTGCAAAGAAGGTTATAATCAAGAAAGAGGAATATGCTCAGCATATGACTTTTTTAGAAGAACCCATGCTTTTTAAAAACGCTGGAAACACCCACAGTAGAAAAACAAATATTTCATTAAATAAAAAGTATTTTATACCAGATTCAATCCCATTTATGGATAGGCAACCCCAATGCTTCTCTCTGAGACTTTGAATTTGGATCAAAATATGGCTTATCAGCCAATGAAGTGACTCTAGTACCATGTCTTGGAGCTTTACCCTCATGATCCCAAATGTTTCTGTGTTGAGTGATTCTGTTATCCCAGATAGCAGAAGTACCATAACCAGGTTCAGTCTTCCAGTTGAATCTCACTTGAATATCGGCGTTCTTTTCGTAGACATCAAACAAGTATCTCAAAATGAGGTCAGATTCCACTGGGGAGAGACCGACAATACGTTTGGTCAACCCACGGTTGACAAATAAGGACTTCCAACCCGTTGCAGGATGGGTTCTAACCAATGGATGGGTTCTTTCAACCTTGACGGTATTACCAAATGGATCATTTCTATCCAAGTAGTTGTGAGCAGAGATAAAAACAGCCTCCTTACCGTCTAAAAAGTCCTTCAATGGCTGACTCAACTTATCATACGCAGCATACCCTGAACTCCACAAAGTGTCACCACCAACCCCCGGAACCTCATCCAAGTGCAAGTGAGTGTATCCGGCGGGTTGGTTTTCGTGAACCAAATCGGTGTGCCAAACTTGGTTACCAGGAGCCGGGTATTTAGTGGCATCCCAGTTGGAGAGGTTGGAATTCTCATAGTTCAACACCATCCCCTTTTTCACCAAATAATCGTTCCAAATGACAGTTGCGCCGGGCAAGCCAGGAACGTGGGGGGTTTGTGGATGCTTTTCAATGTTCCCTAAGTAATCACCCAACTCCCATTGAGCCTTTGGAGACAACTTTTGTTTTCTGAAGAAGACAACACCTCTTTCGGCAATAAGCAAAGCTAACTCATCCTTCTGTTGGTCAGTTAAATCGGCCAACTGTAGTCCAACAATTTCGGTACCAATCTTATCGGTCAAGTTGATAACTTCAGTGGCAGCGCTTAGCAAAGCTTTCTTTTCAGGATCAGCATTCTTACCTCTCTCAATGAATGGAACATCATCAGCTCTAACGGCATAAGCTTGATCAACATACACAGGAAGCTCGGATCTGTCTGGAATCTCAGGATAACCTTGGCTCAAGTCAATACCACCTTCTTCCAATCTTTTCCTACTGTGCTCAGGGAGCAATTTGGCACCTTCCGGATCTCTACCCAAGACTAGACGAACATCAGCCCCTCTGGCTCTGGTGATGTTCAAATTTTGGGCATTTCTAATCAGTTTCTCAACTTGCTGGTCGATAGGGGTGTCGTCAACAACAGGGACTCTGACGGGGGTTTCTGTGATTGATGTTGTAACTGTAGCCATATTATTTTCTGTCAAGAGCGTTAAAACTAAAAACAGAGAAAGGATATCGCTTCTCCTTTTAAATCATTTCATCACGTTGCTGTGGCATTTCACATCTTCACTGTGGTTACTGTGGTGGAAGCCACATGTGTGGATTACATAATACGGAGCCGAAAAAATAGTCGATTAAAATTAGCTCAGCATTGCATTACCATTTTCTTATATTAGCAATTAGAGTTTTTTTTACTAAAAATAAGTCTAGTAATATAATTTGAGCTAATAAATAAATAAAATTTAAACAAGATCTTTGGATGATTTCTCTGAATTCACTTCAACCGTGGCCAGATTGACATCATTCTTTACAATATCGTCATCAAAGGAAATTTCGGAAATCGAACTAGAACTGGAACTGGACAAATCATATTCTCTTCTGTGTCCGGAAATATTTGGGAAGTATTTATAGTCATACTTTTCCAAGAAATAAATGAGGAAAAAGAAAACTTGAGAGCAAATGATGATGATGAGATTGGCAATATACCCTTTTTGAAATCTTGGCGCATTGGCCACATTCCACTGTAATGGGATTGAAAAGGCATTCACTGCATAAGAGGCAGCTTGAGCAAAGGATAATACAAGAGCCTTTTTCTCAACATTGTCTCTACACAAAACAGCAAACCACCCATAATACATCTGAGCCAAACCATCTTCAAAGACCCCTTGGAGGAACAAGGCACTCAAATAGACATTATGTGGGACATTCCAAATCAAAAGAACAATCGCAACATAATATGTCAGAGCATAAGCCAAATTCACAGGTATAATTTTACCATAATATTGACACAATGGGGCAATAACCAAGGCAAAGAAAATCCCAACCACTCTGACATAGGATGCCCAGGTGGTGACGGCTGTTCCGGGATATAAAGAAGGCATTGAGTCAAACCAAAGAGTTGCAGCAGAATCATACCACACCTTGTGATGTAGGATCCACAATAAAGTGCAGAGGTATAATTGCCAAGTGGAAACGGTTTCCTTGAGAGCACCCAATGTCCACTTTTTTGGCACACTGACATAATGCTTTAATCTTCTTCTGGCAAAGATCATATCATCCTCCGAAAAAAAGGCAAACTTCCTGCATCCGTCTGGAGTCCCCGGAAACAAGAAGAATCCGTAAAGAAAAACACCAAATGTTAAAACAGAGTCAATAATATATTGCCATCTCCAACCTGCTAGACCATTAATACCGTCCAACCCTTTCATACTGGCAGATTGTAAGGCACCAGCAGAGGCAGCCCCAGCCACGGCAAAACACCCATAAAATCCCACTCTACGAAGTAATTCCTCTGGAGTGTAAAAACTGCTGAGTAACATATAGGTCACTGGGAAGGAACATGCTTCAAAGACACCAACAAAGAATCTAACAACGTACATCTCCTGTGCATTTCTAACATATGCATTGCACAGTGTCATGAAACCCCATGCCAATTCACAGAATAGAAATAGGGGACGGGCAAGCGTGGGTCTAGTGATCAACATGGTTGTGGGGATTTGAAAGGCGGCGAACCCAACTGTATAACATGTGCTAAAATAATTCAACTCATTACCATAAAGATTTAAGTCCTGCTTCAACCCTTCAACGTATGCTGTGGAAACATTGGAGTTATCCAAATATTTCGTGTAAAAACTGGCACCCAAGAAGAGTAAGATGAACAAGTCTATCTTTAAAAGGAATTTCTTCTCATATGATGAATAATGAGAGGGATACCAAGCAAACGAGTTGAAGACATTGTACTTATCCCATTTCCCTTCCTTTGGTACTGTTCTTTCTCTATTAATGGATTTGTCGATATATTCACTTCTAAGGGTTGATGGATCATCCCCCATTTTGAACAAACTTTTACCATATTCTTTAACGTTGCTCCACGACGACATTTGTGCCAAGAAAATACCGGCGCTCTTCTTGGCATCGCCATTGCCTGGCTTTTTAAGTTGTTTTCAAAACACAAGGGTCCACAGTTTAGACGCCACACAAAATGAAATCCACAGTGTCCACATTTATTTAAAGGCTCAAGTCGGAAGATTAATAACCCTGAGTGCGCTATTACCGTTGCTATTGACTTGGAACAGGGAAAGATGCTGAAATTAAGAAATTCCATCAGGATCACCAAATTGGTCCACAAGAGATTTCAGTCAACTGGCAGTACCAAATCCTCACCTTGGAAACTCCAGATCTTACCGGGCCTCATTCTGGGTTTATCTTTAGGTGGTGCAGCAGCATATTACCTCACCAGGACCACAAAATATGAGGTGTTTCCGCCAACCTCCATCACCAAATTAGAAAATGTTAAATCTATTCAATATGGTGATGCAAGACCTCTTGTTGATCAATTAATCAGGCAACTGGGGCCTGAGAAGGTGACTAAATCCCAGTCTGAGCTGGATTTTCACAGTGACAGCTCCTGGGCCAGTGATCACGCCTTTGATCACGAACGTCCACTTGCAGTTGTCTATCCGGAAACCACCGAGGAAGTATCTTTAGTCTTGAGATTATGCCATGAACAGAAGGTGCCCATCATTCCTTACACTGGAGGGACATCGCTAGAAGGCCACTTCATCCCTACAAAGGGTGGAATCACCGTTGATTTGAGCAGAATGGATAAAATAGTGGCTCTTCATGAGGATGATTTGGATATTGTTGTTCAACCCGCCGTTGGTTGGGAGGCTCTCAGAGACTATCTGGGGGACTACGATTTAATGTTTGGTCCGGATCCCGGTCCTGGTGCTTGCATTGGAGGCATGTGTGCCACATCCTGCTCGGGAACCAACGCTGCTAGATACGGTACAATGAGAGAGAACGTTATTGGAATGACGGTTGTTTTGGCGGATGGTTCAATCGTCAAAACCAAACGGAGACCCAGAAAGTCTGCTGCGGGTTATAACCTGACAAATTTGATCATTGGTTCCGAAGGTACATTGGGTATTGTCACTGAGGCTACGTTGAAGTTGAATGTTAAACCCAAGTTTGAAAGTGTTGCTCTTGTTTCTTTCAACAACCTCAAGGATGCGGCTAGTTCGGTTGCCAAATTTGTGAAAGAGGGCGTTCAATTGAACGCTATTGAGTTACTTGATGATAAAATGATGCACTTTGTTAATCAATCGGGTGAAACGGTTCAAAAATATGACGAATTGCCAACTCTTTTGCTCAAGATTGGCGGGTCCTCTCAATCAATGGTGAAAGAACTTACTCAAACTGTCAAGCAAATTTGTCGTCAAAACGATAACAAGACTTTTAAGTTTGCCAAGGATAAGGAGGAAGAGCTTCAGCTTTGGAACGCCAGAAAGGTGGCACTTTGGTCGACGATTCAATATGGAAAAGATAACATCGATCCCAATGTTAACATTTGGATCACAGATGTGGCTGTTCCAATCTCACGGTTTGTTGAAGCATTGGAATCCACAAAGAAAGATATCGAGGAAGCGGGTTTGACGTCCTCAATTGTGGGTCATGCCGGAGACGGCAATTACCACGCTCTTATTCTATACAAGGATGACCAGAGAGACACTGTCGCCAACTTGGTCAAGAATATGGTGGATAAAGCTCTCCAGTTTGATGGGACTGTGACTGGTGAACACGGTGTAGGTGTTGGTAAAAAAGAGTTCCTTCTTCAAGAATTGGGGGAGGACACTGTGGCAATGATGAGGAAAATCAAGTTTGCGCTGGATCCACACTCTATTTTGAATCCGGACAAGGTCTTGGCCATAGATCCAACGAATGACAGATCCGTTTAAGGTAGTGCTGAGCATATTTTATAACTCTTAAAAGTTTACTTGATCTTCAAGGTCTGGTGAGTGATAATGGTGCGGGTTTGATAGCTGATCAAAACCCCTATACCCCAGTACCACTTTGAACCCCAAACGACAAACAAAACACATCAATCAATCGGAAAAGAAAGTGTGGTTCTCGCCCGCACCCTTATCAAATTTGGCCCGCACTTATAATGCCGACAGCCACTTCCGCCTTTGATGAGTCTTCCTATTCCGACCCAATCTATGGTCTTTCTATAAGCTAACAAATGACCGTCGCTGAAACATCACCTTTGTTACCACAGACTAAGGGCGCTTTGCCGTTATCTAGACGGGCGTTCTTGATTATTTTATCATGCCTCTTTGCAAATGTCTTTCTGGCCTCGTTGGATTCAACGATGGTGGCCACCCTTTTAGGTAAGATGGCTTCTGATTTGGACTCCCAAGAACACATTTCCTGGGTTGCAACATCCTACTTATTGTCATGTGCTGCATTTCAGCCCTTGTTTGGTAAGATTTCCGACGTTTTCGGTAGAAAGCCTATTCTGATGTTCAGCACTGTTTGTTTTTCATTGGGATGCTTGATGTGTGGTATGGGTGCCAATTTACCATGGCTGATCGTTGGAAGATTGATCACAGGTATTGGTGGGGGTGGATTTACCTCTTTGGCAACAATTTCGGTCTCCGATTTAGTTTCTAATAGAGAAAGAGGCCTATATCAGGGATACATCAACATCTTTTTTCACGCAGGTGCAGCGTCAGGTGGTGTTGTTGCAGGGATCTTTGATTCATGGTTAGGTTGGGAATGGGCCTTTTTGATGCAGGTTCCAATCTGTATCTTGACCGGCCTGGCAGTTTACTTCTGGTTCAATTTACCCAAAAAAGAAGATGAACATAGTGGGCAGACCCACTGGGAAAAGTTCACGGGGATTGATTGGATTGGTTCGGCATTACTAGTCTCCTCTCTTTTGGCATTGATGATTATCAGTGGAACCAATGGTACAGAGCTACCGGTTGGAGGTTGGCTATGGAATTCTCTTGCCTTTTACACCTTTTTTGGGTTTACCACCTTCTATTTCTGGGAAAAGAAATTGGAACACCCAATCATTCCTGTGGAAATGCTCCACAACACCACAATTTTTGCCTCCTCAATAAATTGCTGGTTGATGTCTATGAACATGTTTGCCAGTTTGTTCTACCTTCCTTTTTACTGGTCCAGTGTCAAAAATTTGTCTCCTTTGGAGTGTGGGTATAGATTGATTCCGGGATCGATTGTTGCCAGTATGACGTCGATTGTTGCAGGGTTAATCATTAAGAACACGTCAAGGTATAAGGGGTTATTGATGATTTCGGGTTGGATCTCTGTGATTGGTTGTGTGATAATGTATATGGGTTCGAAGAACGATCCTTGGTTTGAGGATTCCATTATTTCGTTACCGTTGAGATGGGGGGCTTCTGCTGATATAACCACTGTCTTAGTTGCCATGGTTTCCAGCGTCCCATCGTCCCAACAGGCGTTGGTTACATCGATTCAGTACGGGTTTCGATCCACCGGTTCGACAATGGGCGTGTCTTTAGCGAGTGCACTGTTACAATACACATTGAGGGGTTCTTTGAAGACCAAGTTGTCTGCATTGGGGCTATCTAAGGATGAGTTTAAGGGTGTCTTTAAGGCTGCGATGGAAAACCCCTCATTTGCATTTCAAGAAGGATTGAGTCAATCAATTAAAAATGCCGTTGTGGATTCCTATGATGATTCCTGCCATTGGGTTTTTGCATTTCTCTTTGCCACCAGTGTTGGGGTTCTGATTGCCATTTATTTTACGGGGGAGAACGATTTGGACGACGATAAATAGACTTACTTGTGTGTAGCTACTAGTCAGCATTGTAAAAATCACCTGTATGTGGCCACCAGTCAGCATTACAAAGCCACCAGCTGCTTACCATTGGTCAGTATTAAAAAAACACATTTTGATGCCATATTTGTCGGAAAAGAACGATCTGGATGACGATAAATAATAAATTCAAGTATATGTAGCCAGACAAAAGCATTTAGACACGGTCAAGTCTTTACCTGCTTCTATCCAGCATTAAAACTCCTTTTGGTCTATCCACCTCTTCTCAACTTGACCCACGTTAGCTAGCCTTATGGACCGCAAAAATGGTAAGTTCTCTTTTGATGTGAGCCCCCGAACTTGTTTTTGTTTCATCTATTGTTGTACGGGTGCACTTTCCAAATTGGGCGCATTAATTATCTAATTTCGCTCTATTAATCCTTAGGTGAAAGGCTGATAAAGTTATCAAGATAAGCAGTCGTTAAGATAATTGGCGGACCCAATCTAAACCTCCATGTAACCTTCCTTACTATCTTGATCAAAACAGCAAATATTTCTCTAATGTAATTAAAGTGATAATTATCACTACACTATCGACGATTTGTAATATATTCGATCGAGGGTCAGAATATAGCATTATAGTCGTGGAAAAAGCGATCGGATCACTCTACTCCACCTGCTACATTACCACTTGAATACAACTCCTCCGTATCTTTATTTATTATATCTCAAAAGTAGAAAGCACCGCTAAAAGATAAGGCTCAAAAGGTGTGTTGTAAAAACGTTAAGGAAAGTGACATAAAGTAGATAAATACCAACAGCTTTTGAATGCGAGTCGGTCTTCATAACTGCATTCAATCATTCACACATTTCACCCTTCATATCGGTGATTTCGTCCAACCATTTTTCTTTTTTAAATTATCACTCAAATCGTTATCGCCTTAAAAAAAGATAACGGGTATAAAAAGCCAGGACCCCCCCGAAGTTGTGCTTAGCAAAACCTGAGTTAACCAGGAAGATATGTCATCACCTAAGGCGTCTGCCGCATTTTCACCTGTCCAGACTGTCACGTCTAGGGCGGAATACATCACGTCATTTGCCTCTCCAACGAGAGAAATCGATGCTGCCCACGCTGAAAATGATGACGATCTTCTTGCCGAAATCGGTTACAAGCAAGAATTGAAGAGAAGATTCTCAACTTTTCAAATCTTTGGTATTGCCTACTCCATTATGGGTATTGTATGTTTATTTTCCGAATTTTCTGGCTATGGAATCCGTACTAACACCTCTAATAGTTCCCATCCGTTGCTTCATTGCTTGGTACCGCACTTACTGCCGGACCTGCTGGTGCCATTTGGTCTTGGACCGTCAGTTCTGTTTTCATGTATGAATAGATATAAATGACCGAAAAACAATCCATATACTAACATCTCAGTTTAACCGTTGGTGTTGCAATGTCCGAACTTGCCAGTTCGATCCCAACGTCGGGTGGTTTGTACTACTGGACATTTTATTACGCCCCTGAAGCCTGGAAGGTCCCTTTGTCATGTATGCAAATTTTAGCCATCTTTGATCACCGAAAGCTCATCTACTAACATGAATTACAGTGTATGTTTATCTCTATGCTCATGATAAGCTTATGATAAGATCCCAATACTAACAATTTTTTTTTAGCGTTATTGGATATTCGAACACACTTGCTTTGACAAGTGGTGCCGTCTCCATTTTCTATGGTAATGCTCAAGAAATCCTTGCTGCCGTCTACCTTACCTACTCGGATGGTTCTTTTGAAATTACCACCGGTAAGACGTACGGTGTTTTTGCTGCTTGTGTTATCAGTGGTTGTATTGCAACGTGTTTGTCCTCAAGAAACGTTGCCGTCCTTCAAACCATCTCATCTTGCTGTCACACCGGTCTTTTCTTCCTCTTCATCATTGCCTTGCCTATTGGTACCAAGATCAACAATGGTGGATTCAACGATGCAGGTTACATCTTTGGATCTGTTCAAAACCTTTCCGATTGGCCAACTGGGTGGCAATTCTTCCTGTCTTGTCTAACTGCTGTTTGGACCATCGGTGGGTTTGATTCTTGTGTTCACATGGCAGAAGAGGCTAGAAACGCTTCCTTCGGTATTCCTGTTGGTATCACCGGTGCAATCACTGTCTGTGGTATCATTGGTTGGGTCATTCTTGTTGTTACTGCCGCATGTATGACCCAGGACATTGAAAGTCTGTTAGAATCCGGATCTGGTTTCCCAATGGCCCAAGTCATTGTCGATTCTTTGGGTAGGAGATGGGGTATTGCTTTTATGTCATTGACCGCCGCTTGTCAATGGCTCATGGGTGCTTCCATTGTCACTGCTGCATCCCGTCAAGCTTGGGCTTTGGCAAGAGATCAAGCTCTTCCGTTTGCTAACTTTTTCAAGGTTGTCAACGTTACCGTCCGTGTTCCATTGAGAGCTGTGGGTTTTACCTGTTGTTTGAGTCTTGCTTTGGGTTGCCTCTGTTTGGCCGGTTCAACCGCCGCAAGCGCTTTGTTCAGTTTGGGTGTTTGTGGTAACTATTTGGCCTGGTGTACCCCAGTTCTCCTTAGATTGACCACCGGTAAGGACAAGTTTAAGCCCGGTTCCTTCTACTTGGGTGACTTCTGGTCCAAGGTCAATGGCTGGACTTGTTGTGCTTGGGGGTTGTTCATCATGATTTTGGTCTGTTTCCCATCCGCCAAGGAGGTTGCAAAGGATACAATGAATTATACTGTCGTTATTTCTGGTGGTGTTTGGATTTTGTCCATTATCTTCTTTTACTCCTACAAGTACAAGTACTATCACGGTCCAAAATCAAACTTGGATGACAATTCCGTTCAATCCATCTCTTCTTCTGCCGAGCAGGTCGCCATGGATGAAAAGTTGAAAGAGTGAAAGGTCTTAACAACCATATTTAATTTTACTGGTATAATATCAATCTTCTTTTTATTTTAAAGGGCAAATGTCAACGACCACAGACATCACCTCTTCAGTCGATGTAATCAAATTTGTCACGGTGAACGAAATCAAACCAAAAGTAATTGACCGTGTGGCTTCTGTGCACTCCACAACAACATCCTTTAAGGTAATGTTTTGAGCCACTAAGCCTCCATTGGTAGTAACTAGTGCGTGAGTAGAAAAAGCCGTTTCCAATCGAAGACGTGCTGAGCATTACATATCCAAAAGGGGAAATTTGCTCAGTAAGAACCGCAGCAGCGAGTTCTATAATCCTGATGGTCACAGTAGGCTTCACCGAGGAAATCACTAATAAAAAAGCAAGTAAAACAACCCAAATGGTAATACTAGTCAAAACCACCCGGTCTAGAGTGGGTGACATGAATTGAGGAGATTGCAGGATCATCAAATTGTCGCTCATAATGCATAATAATATACAATATGATTCTTAGACGTTCTCACAATCTCACTTCGCTTAATTCCGTTTGCATGGCAATTTCCGTAGATTTCAAATTCAAACCAATTTATTGGTGAGATGGAGCAAGTTTAGAAAGGACAGATCATCCTTAAAGCGAAGAGGAGAGGACCCCATCTTTTTGAATAACACCGCCAGTTTAAAAAACCTAAATTCATTGTATCATAAAACTGTATTCATTAAAAAATCAATATTTTGTTGGTATATACAGGAGCTTATAGCATTTCTGTTGACAAATCTTTCAAAATCCTGAATGGTTGACCTCTCCAAGTGATCTTGGAACCTGTAACGGCGATTATCCAAATGGGTAGAGCCAAAACTTCCCTTAAAATCCAAAACAGGACGAAATGCCCCGTGGACCTGTTCAATATGTTCACTCTCAGGTTGGAGTCATGATTGAGGTATCTGAAGATGCAGAAGTATTGGTTATAATCGGAGATAAACCAAAGTGTCATGTGGAGAAAGAACCAACCCCACCAGATGGAGGATTTACCCCTGAATAGCACATTAATACTGAAAGCCCCCACTATTCCCGAAAGAAAACTTTCAGTGAATGGCTCAATCATTGTTGCAACCAACACCATGTACTTTCTAACCCTCAACCATCTTATTCTTCTATCCATATAATTCCAAATGGTATTTTGTCCGTTGAGAGGTTGCAAGACCATATCCATGGACATGGCTGCACATCCATCAACATTATCCCAAAGAGCTATTCCCATCATGTTATCCTCGCCAATGTATTTGGCAAAATAGCTGATCCCCTCCCCTAAGAGGACCTTTCTACCTAAATATTTCGACACTGCTGAATCCAGGTCGGAACGTTTGAATATGTTTGATTTACCATTGATGCATGGTGCCAATTGCCATCGATTGATACCTGTGTAGAACTTGGCATGTGATGAAGACATGAACATTTCATCAAGATATGCTCCCCAATTCTTCATTTCATCGCCACTGGATTCGGCCCAAGCAAGCGGGATGTGTGTGATCATCTTGACCCTCTTATTCAAAGGAGACACAAACTTTGAGTTGTTCGAAATGTTGTTCATCAGCGAATAGACCGACCTTTTCAATGTATCCTTTCTTGACCAAACATTCGAGTCCATGACCCAGATTGTATCGTATTTGGCATTCTTGTACCCTTTTGCTAGATTATTGATTTTCGGGTTCGGACCGTACCATTCCGTCGTTGGGGTATCTATAGTATCGACCAGCAGTCTGGAATCAATATGAGGATGGTCTTGGATCAACTTTTCTACTATTGGGATACAGGGATCATTTGGGTCTTGAACACAGAAAATGATCTCCAATTTGTCGGTGTCATACTCTTGTTGAAAAGAGGACTTCAGGGTATTCACCATATCCGAATCAATGCCCTTCAATGGCCGTAAGATTGTCACCGGATCCAAAGTTGGCGCACATTTAGCCAATTGGTCCAGTTTCGATCTATTTTTGGGATGAAACCCCCAAATCAGCTGATAAACCCCTGTATTGGCAATAAAAATTACAACCGTATATAGAGTGAAGAGGGGAAGAGCTGCGACGATCGACCAACCCATTATTTATGTACACGTCTCTATAGAAAAGAAGTTGAGGATGAAAAAAAAACGGTTATTTATTTCCTCTTTGGGATGAACTTGTCCAACC
This sequence comes from Saturnispora sekii, assembly GCA_030563565.1. Lineage (NCBI taxonomy): Eukaryota > Fungi > Ascomycota > Pichiomycetes > Pichiales > Pichiaceae > Saturnispora > Saturnispora sekii. Next base: position 15,401 of record JAJMJM010000022.1, read on the forward strand.
TTTTCAATTCTTCCCTTAAAACGACCGCTGTGGAGACCAATTTTGGTGTTGTTATCTTCCAATCACACGGGTGACTTGATTCAATATGAACGCTACCAATTGATTCCAGGATGAGGTCAAAACAAGCGGATTTCTCAACAGTTTCCATCTTCCACTTTTGCCAAGATATGAGCGGATTTTCTTTCTGAAGTTCCACCACCTGTGAGTTCGGGGTGACCTCCATTTTCATTAGCGGTCTTGCTGGTAAATCCCCACTGAGGGTGACGTTGAAATCTTGGCCAAATCTGCCCTTTGGGGTTATAAAAACCATATTTCCAATATTGATTGATCTTTTCGAATCCTGGAATGGGAAGACCCTTGGTTGATTTCTTCTCTCGGTGTCCTTGTTATGACTGTAAATCGAGTTGAACAAGTTTGCTCTACCCTTACCATTGACGTGGGCAAAAATTCCTCCAAATTCATTGATGTTGTTTCCTCCATCAATCCACCCCGGTATATCGACAACCTTGAGACCAGGAATCTCCCAAATTCGGGGTTTTGTGATTGGTTTTTGACCCTTGGTAAGCTTATTTGAAATACCAAAGTTTGGGTTCTGTGATTCCCCCTCGGGATGATAGTCATTTATAATTCTTTTAACCAGGGTTGATTTGCCCGAGTTTGTGGGTCCTATAACGTAAGTAGGGGTAGAAGTTGACCCGTTTTCAGTTAGAGAGTTCATCAATGAATCCAGTTCACTCTTGGGCGAGTTGCGACCAAGTGTGAACACCTTATTCTTCGCAATCGGCACACCCAAGTACTGTGACAATAGATGCCTGAACTGTTTCAATGAAAATCCATTTTCCAGTTGATCCCATTTTGATATCACAAAATGAACATCTCCAATGTTCAAGCCACGTTCTCTTAACTCGGAAGGTAAATCTGCGGGAATACCCAACGGATAATCAAACCATGGTGCCACCACCACTGTATTGGGTTGAGTGGATGTCACCTGAGTTTTCCTTTTATTGATAATATTCAAGATGGACGTGGGTTTAAACGGTTGTATGATCTTTTCATGGTTCAACAAGGTTTGTAGATGAAGAGGCAAGGATTCACGCTTAAGTGTGGCAAACCTTGTGTTCTTTAACAAGGGATGCATCATTCTCTCAGGCCTTACAAAAAAAGAAAAAATCTTCACGTGAGCAAAATCAAGAGGTATAACAATCAATTAAGGGATGAAATATACACAAATGTCTATAAAAGGGTCATAAAGGGTAATTAGATCATAACAGATGTGGATAATATGCAAAAAATCAAGTCTTCTGGTTCAAAACCTCTTGAAGGGCTTCATCATCCACACTCATGAGTACCTTCTTACCCTTGGTCTTTTCCAAATTCTCTTCATACATGGAGAGGGCCATTGATCCCAGTAAAAGACCAACAGTTAAGAATTGGGCATACATTCTTGCTTGAACAAACTTTTGAGTCTTTGTAAGCAATGGATCTCTGTTCACAATCACCCAAGATCCCCACATTGAAAGTGCCCATAGACCGGTAATGATAGGGTACTTGTTACTGTTCAACGTTTCCAACACCTGTTCCGTCGTGGTCAACGAATTCCAACGTCTGTGTTCTTCTAAGATTCTCTTTTGACTTGATTCTGAGGAATACATATTGTAATCAAAATCTGAAGAGCACAATTCTGCGTTGACTGATGAGATGAATGCAGGTGGGACAACAAAGATAGCCGTCTTAATAGACCATGGCAGTTTCATCATTTTTGGGTATTTGTGTGGAGCAAATGTGAAAATCCCCACGGAAATCGCTGTACCTAACAGCAGCCCCTTGATACCACCTGCGGAAACAACATTCCAGTGTGCTCTCTTTTCTTCTTCTGTGATCAGCTTCATCTTATTCTTATTAATCAGAGAGGTGTATCTATTTGGCTTCGTTTGGCGCGATATGGTTTCTTTATATACCAAGGGAGGCGCTCAGCTACGGGATTTGACCCCCGGGATTTGATTTACAGACCATGAAGTCAGTGAAAGCACAAACAAACCCACATAGTATCTAATAACATTCGTAGAAGCCACTACCACCCCATCCGGTGGGTCAATGGCTCTTCAAAGGGTCATTTCAAGCACAAAAATTTGTTGAAAGCTTCCGGATAACAACCGGTACGAATCCGATAGTGTGCAAGCCACGTCGTTTAAAGATAGTCTGATTTGTAGGGACATAATCAGTCCTCGTCGTTTAGAGGCCGACTGATTTATAGGGTCATAATCCCTCTATCGTACCATTTGCGTGGAAAAAGAACCGGGAAAAGAAACGGAAGAGGGTCACCACGCGCCACACCACACCACATAGCCACGTCAACGACATGCGCCACATTACATAAGCCGCACCTTAGACAACCGGCCCGATCCACAAACTTTTCACCACATCGATGCGATTGAGTCATGTTGAGTTTCATTAGACATCAGTCTACAAAGGCTCTTCCGATCCTTAAGAAGTTTCCGGATCTTTTATCGTCGGATCTTCTACCTAATGGGAGGCCGGATTATGTGAAATTGATCTTGACGTCTCGTGTTTATGACGTTATTGATGAAACTCCGGTGTCAAAAGCACCACTATTGTCACAAAAGATGGGCGCCAATGTCCAGCTTAAACGTGAAGATTTGCTACCGGTGTTTTCGTTTAAGTTGAGAGGTGCTTACAACATGATTGCAAATTTGTCAGAAGAGAGAAAGAAAGCAGGTGTCATTGCATGCTCTGCAGGTAACCATGCACAAGGTGTGGCCTTCTCAGCGAAGGAAATGGGCATCAACGCAACCATTGTTATGCCAGTGGCAACACCATCAATTAAGTTTCAAAATGTGTCTAGAATGGGTGCACAAGTTGTTCTATATGGTGAAGATTTCGATTCAGCAAAGGGAGAATGCGATAGGTTGTCAACTGAGAACGGTCTTACTAATATCCCACCATTTGACCACCCATATGTCATTGCAGGCCAGGGTACAATTGCATTGGAGTTGCTCAGACAAATCAAATCTAATAAATTGAGCGCCGTCTTTGTTGCAGTTGGTGGTGGAGGGCTTCTAGCAGGTATCGGTGCCTATTTGAAGAGGTTAGCACCACACGTGAAGGTGATTGGTGTGGAAACTTTTGACGCAGATGGAATGTACCAATCCATCAATAAGGGTGAAAGAGTCCAATTGGATTCTGTGGGGTTGTTTGCAGACGGTACTGCTGTCAAGCTGGTCGGTGAAGAAACATTTCAAACGTGTATGGACTATGGCGTTGATGAGATCGTTAGAGTTGATACAGATGAAATAGCCGCTGCTATTAAGGACATTTTTGAAGACACCCGTTCAATTACTGAGCCATCAGGGGCCTTGACGGTTGCAGGGATGAAAAGATACATCAAGGAGCATCCAGAAATTGAACATTCCACCAAGACATACGTTCCAGTGCTTTCAGGTGCCAACATGAACTTTGACCGTTTGAGATTCGTTTCCGAGCGTGCGGTGTTGGGTGAAGGCAAGGAAGTGTTCTTCTGTATTCAAATTCCAGACAAGCCGGGTACTTTCAAGCAACTTCAACATATTATCCATCCAAGATC
>JAJMJM010000022.1:19201-146000 GCA_030563565.1 Saturnispora sekii
TTGACCAATAATGAAATGGCCAAATCCCACGGTAGATATCTTGTGGGTGGTAAGCCAAACCTTCCAAATGAAAGAATCATCCATTTTGAATTCCCAGAGAGACCAGGTGCCTTGACTAACTTCTTGGACTTGTTGGCTGACAACTGGAACTTGACTTTATTCCACTACAGAAATCACGGAGATGACATTGGTAGAGTTCTGGTGGGTATTGACGTTCCAGAATCAGATGATACGCTATTTGCCGAATTCTTGGAGAAGGTGGGGTACAAGTGGACTGATGAAAGCAACAACAGCGCATTCAAATTGTTCCTCAAATAGGCCATCATTTTATAGAAGAGAGGGTTATCTATTTAAATTGAATAAATCGTTACCTATATGATCAACTTTCTTCTCTTTCTCTTTTGAACAATGTTGGCCTCTAATTTGGTCCACATTTCGTCATCCTCCTCCTCCTCCTCCTCTTTCTCCCTTTCTTCAACCTTCTTCTCCGTCTGTTTAACCTCGGTCTTCTTTTCCTTAATAACCAACTGGTCATCATCGAGAACAATCACATTGTTGACTTGAACACCCAAGAAGACCTTTACAATGCACTGTCTATCATTCAGGTAATAGGCTCTCACATATCTATCCAACCCCCCGGTTGCCAAAATTCTATTCTTGTAAACGCTCAGAGACTGGATGGTACCGTATTGACCCTTGAACTTGCACAACTGGGAGCCTGTTTGCGAGTTTACCTGGACACACTGAGCTTTCATGTCCGATACCACGAAATCAGTATCATTAACCCAGGTAGCTGAAACAATTGGCGATTTTTGTGGAACCACCAAGTGGTTGAATCTTGGCTTTTTACCCTCACAGCTTTCGTAGAATCTCATTTCACCGAATTCCGTAAACGTGTAGATTTTGAAGTTTTTGGATGTGGATTCCGGGTGGAACTCAATCCTCCTAATGTGTATCTTCAAAGCCATGTTCAACCCTCTATTGTGTAAATTTTTGCCCTTGAACACCATCTCAGGTGACTCCTTTGCTTGTTTGGTTATTGAAGCCAACTTGAAAATGCTCAAGTCGATGTCTTTACCACCAACAAGAACAAATTCCGCTTCCCCAGGATGAATCCTGAGCACATCTATTGGGCCATTCAATGAAGGCAATTGGTAGACTAAAGGTGTGTTGACAATCGATTCCTCGCTCTTCCAAATAAAAACTTGTCCTTTGTTTGTACCAGCGTAGATGAACCCATTAGATGCACACTCCAAGGAGATGAACTGTTCTTCCTGCTCTTTCGGAACAAAAGGAGGTAAAACTGTCTTGTGTTGGTGGAGCAATTTCAGATTATTCTCTTCAGAGTTAAATTCATAACATTCCAGAGCACCGCTTAGCCTTGTCACGAGAATATGGCCGTTATCGTTCTGGATCATTTGAAGCACTCTTGAATCTCTAGATTGATCTTCAGACGCCAAATTCGTAATAGATTCGGGTTGAAGAGCCTCTTTTTTGGAAGTATCAGTTCCATGCCCTGCTATGACCAATTTTATTGCACCTGTATCTTCACTAGTTGCTAATAGCTTCATTTACCGTCGATTTTAAGAGTAAAACGAACTGAAAAATAGAGAAAAAAAATTTCAGTCCTTTTCAAGGCTGTGCTACTTATACAGATATGGATAAACACATTCGATATGAGGCCCTCCACTCTGCGGTGTCCTATGCATTACAGAAAACTCTGGACAAACTCACGCTTGAGGCTTTCACCTCTTCTTATCCCACAATTGACCCGAAAGTCCTCGATTTTGTTCGACTTCAGATTATCAAAGCATGGTCCAGCAAGGCGGAGTTAGAGTTCAAGAAGATCTTCCACGAGCGAGATTTGGAGTCTAAATTGAATAAATTGGATGATATAATCAATGAGGGGAGAGAGAAATTTGATAGAGGAGAAGGAGGCGTAGATACGACTCAATTGAGTTCAAGCCAGTTGATAAAGAGTACTACGGTGCCAATCATTAGGAAAACAAACGAAGAATTGAAGACTCAACTGGATCTACTGAAAATAGCGAATGACAAGTTGGAGCAAGAGTTTATCACGATGAAGAAAGAATTTGATGACAATTGCCATTTTCTAGAATCGTTCAATAAGGATTTAGCAGTTTTGGATGATTACGATACGGATAAGGATGATTATAAGTACCGGGAGCTAGTCTCACGGTGCATTGATGAACTATCCAAGTGATTAATTGGGAAATTCTTATTTGTTTTACCATATACAATTCCTACGGCTTGTGATTCAATATTAATGTCCCCAATGCAATGCCTGATTACCCGCCTATTTTTTTTGCTTTATCATATTTTGTATTCCTGTTGCATCAATAACAACAAACCTCCTAGTTTAGTTTGCAATTCAATACCCAGCAACTCACTCAATAACCCCTCGAGCCTGCACCTTGTTTGACCGCTTCACTTTCAAGACCTAAACAACAACCGAACCTTTCAATTCCAGACGTGTTCCCACATCCGCATCCTCGACCTCGATACTCACGCTCGACCTTCTATACATGTTTCCACCGCCGTTTGGTAATGAGCCACATTTCAATTTAATAGGCACTCTGCTGGGGTTTCTCAACCGTGTTATGTCCAAACATTCCAAGCTGGCAGGTAGAGAGTTAAATTGAAGAGGTCTATCGATTCTATTCACCAGCAGCCTCATATCCACCAATCTAGACTGGCTCCAATCGATATTATTGACAATGGTTTCAATGATGTCCAAATCCAACGAAATGAACTGCAACGACTGGACGTGACGAGGAATTATCCACTTCTTTTCATAGGTCAACCAGGGCCTCCGCGTGGCCTTAAAAATGATCGTCTTGACGGATTTTGGCAACTGGTGCAATTGTCTCAAGTTCCATTCTTCTATTGTCAACCTCACCTCATTGCAATTTACAAACTCTTTCAAAGGCAGACCCATCTCGGTTGTCAACTCCAAGATGGTCACATCCCTCGGAGGCACATGTGCCAGTGGTGGGAAATTCTCATCAAATGAGCCCATCAAGACACTGTATTCAATCTGACGTCTGTATTGAGGAGAATCGACTAACGTGGAGTCCAATGAGGGGATGATTGTGGGGTCCACCATTTTTGAGTATAATGCCGTGTTTGTTATCTTCAATCTAACCCCGGATTCCAACAATTTGAGCCAATCCATTGATTGTGTGCTCCTATAGATGTTGTTGTAGATGGAGATCTGCTTCAAATTTGTGAACCGAGGGTCTTTGATAATTGAGAGAGCTTGGTCCAAGGAGAGCAATCCCACTTTTCTCACCTTGGCGTACCAATCTATTGATTCAGCAAACGAATCCGTGAAATAATGGCTTTCGTCTTTCACCATTTGGTATTCATAGTTGATTTCTTCGCAATGATCTAACAAATCATCAAGGTAAGGTCCCCAGTTAGCTAAGACAAACCCCAGCGTGATACTTTTGATTCTGATTCGGCAATGCTTTAAAAATCCCAAAAAAGATTCAAATGGAGCTGTGCCCAAAACCATCGACCTGCCCTGTATTCCAGAGTCCTGCAGATAAAGATGATACCCTTTAATTGTTAGAGTTAATTGCGTGTTGAACCATAAGCAATGAATCTTCACTGTGTCCATGGAAAACCGCTCACTTTTGAACATTTGGATCATTTCTGTGGCTTTTCTCGCCTCTAAATACTCATGAGTGATTGTGGTCAGAACGAGATCCTGGACGTCCAATGGTAATCCATCCAATATTCTTATAACTCTATGTAAATTATTATTCATTAGATAAAAGAGGAAGAGAGACGTCACCGTAGGATGAATTGACTCACTGGGATGGCATTTTATTTTTACTCACGGTCATCACCAAATTAAGCCTCAACTCCGAACTCCGAAAAGTGCCAAACGGCAATACGACAAAAAGGGCTGTTGTTGTCACACCAAAGGCAGGAAGTTCTCCGCAATATTTAAAGCACCACAGTCACTTGTGAGTCATCACAGGTCCAATTACTGGGCGCAACGGGGAGATGGCACCTTGTTTCTTTTGCATGCGCCACAGCGTCACGTGAACCACGTGACGCTGTGGCGCATCCACACATTTTTTGTCTTCAAGAGCTTGTCCAGTGAGAGAGAGGGGCTTCTTTATAGGTTCTGGTGCTAATATCACTATGAACGAGTTGAAACCGTTTCCAACATTACACGAGGATCTTGTGCTTGATATTGCATATGATTTTTATGGAACTTATTTGGCCACAGCGTCAGCAGATCAACATGTCAAGGTGTTCCAATTGAATGAGGGAAAATGGGAATTAAACGACTCCTGGAGAGCGCACGATTCCAGTGTGATTAAGGTGGATTTTGGTCATCCAGAGTTTGGTCATTTACTTCTTTCCGCTTCTTACGACCGCACAATGAAGATTTGGGAGGAAAGATTCGACGAACCGTTGATTTCGGGCAAGAGATGGTCAAAATTGGCCACTATTGGAGACGCCCACGGTCCTCTCTACGATGCATGTTTTTTGCCTTCATGGTTAGGGTTGAAATGTGCAAGTATTGGGAACGACGGGTACTTGAGAATCTACGAATCTAACGACCCGAGTGACCTACACAACTGGTTGTTGATAGACGAAATCATGGTCTTGAACAACCCTGTGGCAAGCCATCTTCAGAGTGATTTTAACATTAAATGGTGTCCTTCCAGGTTTGGGGTGGAAAAGTTCATAGTCAGTGCTTTGGACAAAGCTTACATTTACTATAGAGATGAAACAGACAATAAGTTTAAACAGGGTCCTACACTACCAGATCATAACGGATTGATCAGGTCGGTGTCTTGGGCTCCCCCTATGGGTAAAAGCTATCATTTGATAGCAACAGCCTGCAAAGATGGATACGTTAGGATCTTCAAGGTGGTGGAGTTCAAGGATGATTTGGGATCAGTAAGGTTTGAGATCACTGCTTTGAACGCATTTAACGATCACATGGGAGAGGTGTGGAGAGTGCGGTGGAACATGACGGGGACGATCTTGAGCTCTTGTGGGGATGACGGATTCATCCGTTTATACAAGGCCAATTACGCCAACAAATTCCAATGTATGAGTGTGATAAGTGCAGAAGGAGGGAAATTATAATCAGTATAAATTAATAATCATTGCTAGGAATCCACATTACTAGTCCAATATCCCATTGCATCACTTTTTTAAAACGGTGATAACATCCTCATCTTGTAATTCATGGGCCAACCCAACATACTGTGGTTGATGTTTGACACTGGAACCATAGACCATGGCGGTCTTGAAATCATCAACCAATGACTTGTGAATTTTCATACAGAAATCTTGAACCGAACATTTGTCTCCCTTGAGAACAACAGGATCTGAAAAGTCCGGTAAACGACCCCTTGGTTTTGTATAAACACGCACCAAATTCAATCTATCCCACATGATCTCCAGTAATTCATCCAAGTTCCATTCGTTACCCGAGGAGATTGGAACTGCATTAGGAATTCTGTAAAGTAACTCCAACTCTTCGATCGAGAAGGAGTCGATCTTGTTCAAGACGTAGATGGCAGGAACGTATTTTCTGTTATGGGCCTCCAAAACATCAATGAGGTCATCGACCGTAGCGTCTTGACGGAAGGAAATATCACATGAGTTGATTCTGTATTCATTTAAAACTGCCTTGATTTCATCATCATCGATTCTAGTCAAAGCCACTGTGGATGTGATGTTGATCCCACCTCTTTCCTTCTTCTTAACAATGATATCAGGGGGAGTCTTGTTCAATCTTATACCGAACCCCTCCAGTTCGTGTTCAATGATTTGCTTATGACGTAAAGGTTTATTCACGTCTAAAACGATGAAAATCAAGTCACAAGATCTGGCCACTGCAATCACCTGTCTACCTCTACCTCTACCATCCTTGGCACCTTCAATGATACCGGGCAAATCCAACATTTGAATCTTCGCACCTCTATATCTAATAACACCGGGAACAGTCGTTAATGTTGTGAACTCGTAAGCTGCAGATTCTGACTCAGTACCTGTAAGTTTTGTCAAAAGAGTTGATTTACCAACAGATGGAAAACCAACAAACCCAATCGACGCTACACCTGATTTTCTCACGTCGAACCCTGCACCGGGTCCACCCCCTGCACCGGCTGCGGCATCCTTCAACAAATCTGCTCTCAATTTTGCCAACTTTGCCTTTAACATACCCAAATGTTTTTCTGTGGCCTTGTTTTTTTGGGTACGTGCCATTTCATCCTCAATGGCCTTAATTTTCTCAACCGTTGTCATCTTAAAAGGGTTACTGTTTGATTGACGTGATCACTTACAGGCAGAAGAGGGAGAAAGAAGACTGAAAATTTTTTTTCGAGAGCCAGCCATAGTGAGAGGTGCTGTTACGTAAGCAAAATGAAAGTTTACGTAACCAGACACACCTCCAATCGTCCTCAAATTGGCCAAACAGCATGTGTCACTGCAAAATATTAACGTTAGTTATAGTGTACAAATAGAGGGTAAATAATCCCATAATTTCATAATGAAAATCGATGAATAAATGGACCATTGTGATGGGTGGTATTCACTGCTGTAAATCCTTACCAACCCACATGACATTATTACATCTGATGAATAATTCGTTGTTCAAAGGTGTTCCTTCCACTTTAGATCCCTGCGGATACTCTAAAACGTCCTTATCCAACAAAATGTTCATGTAATTGTCGACGGAAACTAGGGTGCCTCTGTACTCCATTTCATTGAATTTTAAACGAACAGACACTCGATCGCCCACTAGCGATGCAAGGTATGGCTTAGGATTGATTGGTTGGAACGACATCGGGAGGAGAAAGGAGTTTTAAGGAACGAAATTTACATTGGAGAGGCGGAATAAGAAAGGCCAATGCGCCACAATGCGCCACAAACACAAAGATTTGCGAATTGAGTGACCAGATGACTCCAAAGGGGGTAAACTGGTGTACCTAGACGTCTGGGAAACCAAGTGGGGTGGTGAGCGCATAGAAATGAGCTTCTTTCACGTGACTGGCAATTTTAAATGAAAAAAAAACAGGTCTCCGGCAGAGTTGTGCAGTCTTTGGTTAAGGAAAACAATGAAGGGTGCACTTGTTTTATTAATAAGGCCATTATTGGTCTGAAATGTGATGATTCTAAAGGAATAAAGGGGACCTTTATGGAAATGTTGGTTGTGGCGCATTTCACATGCGCCACTAAGCATCTTTGATGAACCGATTCTCCAGCATTTTGACTGTTGAATGAACAATGATCATAGTGATTTAAAAGTGACTTAAGGCCCTTTTAAGCAGCAAATTAAGTAAGTGGAAAAGATGCTTTCTGAGAGGTCTTGATGATTATTCAATTCTTCGCTTTTGCAATACATCCACATCGACTCCCTCCTCTCGGAAGTATGCCTTTGAATACATCGTAAGTTTAATAATAATAAATATATAATGGGAAAGTTTAAAAAATGTTGATGGAATCAGGTATCCGTTGACAACAGATTGGGAATTTTGTTATTTTAGATTCATTAAATCGCATTTAAAGTTCGGACTTCAATGGAATGGAGTCGACATCACCAACAACGACAAAGTTAAATTCCTTGACGGCAGAAGCCTTGACTGCAGCCTTGACGGTCTTAGCGACAGCTTCAGCCTCACCAGAGGCAGAGAAGTAGAACAAGGAAGCGCCTTCGTATGACAAGACCTTGGATTCAACTGCGGCTTCGGATTCCAATTCAGCCAATGATGAGATGAGAGATTCAGCAGCAGCAGCATCGGCAACTGGGACACCGATGACAGCGGAAGTGGCGCCAGCTTGTCTGATTCTGGTTTCACCACCGGTGTACGTCTTTGGAGCTGCGCCAATCACGGCGTTACCAGCTGGGATCTTGGAGAATGAAGATTCGGAGACAAACTTCGTCAAGTCGGCTTCTTCCACATTGGTAGCCTCAATGACAATGTTTTCACTGGTGATGTTAGCCTTGGCAAAGCCCGCAACGTCTGCAGCAGTGAAGGACTTGGAACCATCGTAGTACAATGGCTTACCAAGACCGGATCTGAAAGAAACAGCATGCAATTCTTCCAAGGCCTTGAAAGCTGGAGAGGCATTGGCGGCGGAAGCAGTGTATTGACTGTATGGCAAGGCAATTTCAACCAATTCGTGTGGCTTGTACGATGCTTCTGCAAGAGCACCACCCAAAGAGTTAACAAAGAATGGCAAGGATTCCTTCAAGAAGGTGGCCTTCAAAACCAAGTCGTCTCTAGTAACTTCGGCAGAGTATTCACCACCAAGCAATTCTGCTTCTCTCTTCAATCTCAACCCTGACTTGGAGGCAGAGTCGAGGAAGGTGGAAGAGGCCAACACATGGGCCAAACCGGCTGGACCATTTTTGGAACCGGCGTTCTTGACTGTGACCTTAATTTCTGACACAAGGCTGTTTGGGGATGCCTTAGCAGAGACAGATAAGGCACGGATGGAAGAGGAGGAGACTCTTGACAACATTGTTGATTGAAAGGATTAGGGAGGTTTCCTCAAAAATGAAAAAAAACTTCGAAAAAACCCACTCATGGGTCAGGATTTTGAGGATAAAAAAAGAATGTTTAAGAGGATAACTTGGTGGTAAATGGGGTTAAATGGGTGGTTAAAATTTCAATATAATGAAGCAAATTAAATCTGTGTTGTGGTAAAATCAGAATTAAAAAAACCGGGGTGAAAGAACGTTTAAATTGGACTTTTGTGTAGACAAAATCTTTCCAAGGAATTTCATTGGCTGGAGGAGCGCGGTCACGTGACCGCGCACGCTCAGCACCTCCACTCATTACGATTAGACTCTTCTAAATACCTTTAAAGAACCAGAAAAGTTCACCCATGACCCTCAGTCTGTTCCACTGAGCCAATGTCAACTTTTCCTGTCGCATCACTTCCTTCAATTGCTTCACCTCACCCTCCAAAAGCAGATCCCCCTCCTTACCACGCACATCCTCTCTGCTAACCTTATCCAAGAGAATCTTATTGTCTCTTCTCATATTGATCAAGGAATCAATTGCCTCCCCCATGGAATGCATCATACACTTGCCAAAAGTGGCCATCGTGGCCAAGTAGGCACCCTTGTTGTTTTTGCCCACACCGGAGTAGGACGTCCTCAGCATACCAACGCTGGAACTTACTCTGTAGGCAAAAGCCGTTCTGATGGCACTCCTATCCGCTGTACGAGGGATTTCCTGAACTTCAATGATCCCGAACTTCAACAAATAAGAGAGAATTCTTCTCACATCCATCTCCTTCATTAGAACCTCCTTTGAGATCGCCTTTTCATCAATCAACCTCTTTTTCTCGATGCAATTAACTACTCTCAACGCCTTGGCCCCAATCACAATCCTCAGCTGCTGTTTCATCTCATAAATCGGAAGTTTGCTTTGAAGAAGAGTGAACGGAACGTAGTATGAGCCCGGGTTGGACTCCATGAGGAAGGGCAAGTAGAGGTCGGTGGTGAGCAGTTTAAGATGTTGCAAAACAAGCTTCAAGAACTTGGTGTCCTCGTCGTCATCGTCGTGAAAGCTCCCATGATCCTCGTCATCGTCTTCAAACTTGATCCCATCTAACCGTATTTTCTTACTGGCACCTCCCAACAAGTCACCATTTCGTCTCTTCGAGCCAAGTCCCGCATCATCTCCATCAGAGATCGTGCCCACTATGTCCTTGAGCAGCTCTGGTCTCGTCTTCCTGATTTCCTTGAGAATGTCAATTGGACTGAAGTTGAGACCTCTCTCCTGGTCCTTCAATTCGTAGACTCTTTCCAAGTCTCCACCCGCTTCGGGATTATACCCCGGTGTGGTACCACCCATACCGGAAGTCATTGCCTGCACCGCGCCCGTTGACAGGCCCATTGTAGCGGAGGTTGCGTTACCCATTGAAATGGCGACGTTTGCCACCAATCTGTCGGCCATGTCCTCAATCAATCGCACGTCTCTGCTCCTTGTCTCAATTCTTTTGAGAATCACCCTGTAAACTTGAGATGTGACTCTGCCCAATCTGTGGGTGGCAGTAGAAACTAGATGTTCACCTCTGATGTATTTCAAGACCCTCTCGAAATTCAATGTAAGTGGGATTTTTGGGTTCAAATTCTTAAGTAACCCGTCTTCCTCTTCCATCTCTTTGGTGATATCCAGACCCTGATCTTCTCCCATGTCATTATAAGAAAACAGCTTTTCTAGTTGATCTTGATCTTGTAGACGCTGGATGAACTTTTCCTTGGCAATTTCCTTGATTCCCAGTGCCCGCTTCATTTGGGACATTGTCTTTGGTTTGCCATCTCTGCCTGTGGCCTGGCTATCACCGTTGTTAATGTGACTTTGGGAATTGTATTCTCTCGTAGCCAATTTCACGCATTCTGCAAAGATCCCTGTGTGAGACATCGTCTCGCATGGTTTCACAGGCACCACCCACTTGTCCTCAACCAGTTTCACAAACGCCTGCTTGATATCTCTTCTCTTCTGTTGAGTGGTCTTGATGTAATCACCTAGCGTGAGATGACCTGATATGATGATATTTTGGATGATCTCTGCGCTCACCTCCCCATATGCTTCTCCAATAACACTCAAAACCTCGTCTGCATACACCAACTTCCAGCATCCCTCTTGGTTGATCTGGTAGTAGGTGATGGTCTTCTTTGACGACAAGCTTGATTTATCCAGCGTGTAGACAACACAACCAAGTTGAACCAATCCCGCCAAAAGCTGTTTAAGCAATCGTGGCTTCAAGTAGGTTCTTTGGCCCAGCTGCTGGAGGGTCAGTCTGGTGTAGGAATATAGAGATGAGTACACATAAGCAGCTTGTTCGCCCAAATACGACTTTAAAACCGCGGTGTGAAGATAACACTCTGGGGATTGGGTTTTGGCCGATAGAGGCAACCCATTAGGAAGTCCTTTAGACACGTATGTCGTCGAGTACATGTGCTTTAATGTGGCTACAGATCAGTAAAAGCTTACTGAAAAAAATTTTTACTGCCTAGGGGCAGAGAGTGATGAAGTGCTCAGCAAGAAATCAAACGAACAAACAAAGGAAATGAGTGGTGAGTGCGCATGAATGCGACTTCTGCCCATGTTTGTGAATGAGGTTGATTTTTTGTCCACTTAAATACTTTTAGTAGATCAAAATTCGCATGATCAAATGTGAAAATGGAGATGGTGAAGGATATTTTGTTGTTTGATGATTTATGTTGGTAGGGGATGATTGGACATGTATTAGCACATCAAGGGGTACTTGGTTTGTTTTGAATTTCTAAAAACGTAAGTGAAACCCTTTGAATGTGCCACAGTGTACCCCTGCAGATTTGCATCTACCTTGCCACAAGCCAAATTGGTGTAAAACTAATTTAAACAAAGGAATGTGAAGTGGACAAAAATGCTGGAATAAATAAGCAGGATGTTGAAAAATGCAATGAACCAGATCATCCGATTGTTGATAGTGGTGATGGGTCATTGTAGATGTGGCGCATGTCTCAGCTTGTGTGCATGCGCCACTGTGAAAATGGCCCTACTAGGCCCCTTCAAATCATACTAACTTTGCCATCAAAAGAACCCTTGATAACCTTTTCAACCCCCTGGATATAATTCACACAACCAGATGGCAATTGAGGTATCTAGAGTTCAAGAAAAGCCACGTGAAGCTTCTGCGCTCATGTGCTCATGATAAAAATGGGGGTAGTTGCCTCTTAGCCCACTGATCCCACCGAGACTCCTTCTTATACTCTTCTACTCCTTCAATCGCTGGAATGTTGATTCTTTTTGCATCATCATGGCAGTCGGTGAATGTTCACATATTGCAATACTCAGTTTGGTCATTCCCAGTGGTTTCAGCGAAGAAAGCATTAAACTGATCCCAATCGTTCACTGGTCGCAAAGCATTAAACTGATCCCAATCGTTCACTGGTCGCAAAGCATCTCCCGAGTCGAAATCACTCAAAAATGAGCAAAGTGAGTACTACCTGAGTTGTACTCGCCTGTTTGTTCCTTTACTAACCTAAGTCGTACTCACAAACTAGCTTGGCTTCTTGTTCGTCATGTCCAAGACCATAGAAAATTCACCCATCTGAAATTGATTCTGACCATGCTGAAGGTAAACCTCACGACCTGACAACCCAATCAGCGCACTGGCGTTGATTCCAAAATAACTCGTATCATCGGTGGCATAATACGCGCCCGGGGTGAGGGCTGGTCTTGAACCCTTGTTCCTGCCAGGCGCTGTGCCATTCCGTCAAGTTGGCATAGTTTCCGCACCGGGTCATATCTTCAGATATTCCCTTTAACTCCCTCTTTTGATAAACCTAATGAGTTCCCCCAAATAGCCACCTGCATCTATTAACTCGGTAAGTGCCAGGTAATGTGATGCCAGACTTATGATCATAGTCGATATGCGGCCATGCACCCCGTACCTTTAAAAGCTCCAATACCCAAAATCACCTTCATTGGCCTACAACGATTCTGATAGGCGTATAGACCTCGATATTACCTACTACGAACACAACCCACTGGCCTGTTGCAAGTCTTTTATCTGATGGTGCGGCCACGCGAGTAGTTGCATCGTCTATTGACGCTCAATCATTGATCGCATCAAGTACGGCCTCATAGTCCAATGTTCCTGCTGCATAGTTGTGCATAGCCTCTAAAGATGTTTTCAGGGTGAGATATGTGTGATTTTCTGTCTAAAAGCCAGAGCACATGGCTGAGGCGCCTAATCGGTTAAACTGTGAATAAAAAAGAGAGACGAAACATCCACATCCTGAATATGAAAAGTGATGTCAAGTATATTATACCTATCGGCTAGTTTAATAAGACAGTTGATTGGAACTGAAGATTAAAGGACAACAAATCTTAATAGTTACTTAAAAGATCCAAAATTTGAAGCTTCTTAAACCTGAGCTCTTTTTATATCTTAATGAAGGTTGTCTTAATTATTGATCTCCAACAACTAATTTTTGCCGATCTGAGCCACAGGGGTAGTTTTTTGATTACACAGAATGCATGGGCGCATTTATTCCGGTTTATGGCATAAAACTTGGTCGAGCAGATGTCCAGTTATAATACACAACTTATATTCAGTCATGACGCAACTTAAATTCTGTCATTAAACCATTTGCCAATACTTATATTGTATAATAGGCGGTGGCATCCCCCCCATCTTAACGACGGTATATATTTCAGAAGAAAAAAATAGCTGGGATTTAAAAACAGAATGTATACAATTTGGGAGCCTCTTTTGCAGCGATTATAAAGGAATTATTCTCAAACGACACCACCAATGACGCAATCAACGCCACTAACAATAAAGAGTTGGGTTAAAGTGAGATCAAATTTGCTCCGAGCTGGTCTTCACGCCCACATTAAGCCCTCAAAGGACTTTTCAGCTTGACCTTTGTTCAATGTCTTCCTTACAAGCATATTGTGTAATATTCTGTCTATCAACAACGTCGACACTATTGTGGGAGAGCTATTAAATTTTAGCGTATATTGCTAGCACACTCATGGTAGTTGCTACTTCCTGTATTCAAGTTCGAAAGTTGGGTCTACCAGAATTCTTATTAGATTTTCAAAGTAATCATAAAATCGGGCGACCTACTTTAATGGAATCAAAAAAGAACTGCAATGATCCTGAAAAGACTTTATGCATCCATACTCTAATCTGGTTGAAGTAGTTGAAGTAGTTGTAGCAGTTGAAGTAGTGCTTTTAGTGTAATTGCCCATTGAATAGTGCCTACTTTAATTGCTAAATATCCCATCCAAGATACAAGGGTATATAACATGACAATGCCGGCCCAGGCCCTACAGGCTTCATACAAAATTTGTGTCGTCAATACAAACCAAAGAAGACGGGTTAAATCTTTAGATTGACTGTATATGTCAATAGCATTAAAATCCATCTCTGTAATACATTAATTATCAAAACAATAGATAAAATTCATTCTTTTAGATAGTGTAAATTCCCTCCAACGCCCCCCAACCGGATAGCATTAGGAGTCTTACACCGATGAGCCATTGAGCATGATCACGTGGTTATGCGCACATACGCTCATGCGCTCATCATTATTCTAGCTAACCGGATTTACGGAGGGATGAAGGTGGTTGTCGTGCTGCGGTTTTGCAAGAAGTTCTTCCATTGTTGGCACCAAACACCAACAGTCTCTCTATACGCTTTTCCACTCACAAGTGATGCACACGCCCAAGATTATGCTACCAACCATGTTCTTCAACACCCAGGGCAGCTGACCCCCAGCAACATCCATTGCTCATTCTATACGCCTAAACTCCCAAATTTAAATTAAAAAAACCCTAAAGAAATTAAAAAAAGATGTTTCAATGCTTCATATCACTCATCTCGAAGACCAAGTCATCATCCTCCTCGTCCAGGTGGCGATGATGGCTTTGGGAGCGCACCTGGATCCCATTCACTCCACTCACAGGACTACCCACTAGGGATCTAGGAACTAAATTTCCGGTACCGTTGCCTCCACCTCGATATTCTTCCTCATCGTCACTGTCAAAAACACCCTGGCAATACGATAAGTTCTTCAGCTCCCCAGCAATATATCTGTTGGTATCAGTGCCCCCCCTGGTCTTACTTTCATCAACAAGAGACGATGGAGCAGATCCGCTAAGAGCGTGCGATAGAACATACCGCAATTGGGAACTGACGGGATTCCCCTCCACAGTATGAGAGGAGTCCTGGACTGGCGGTGCAACATTAGACCCGACACTACCTCGTCTGAGCCGCTCAATCAGTGAATCGGTGCCATTTCCCGGGGAGCTGGAATGGGACAGCCTTTTTATAAGGAATCCCGCATCATTGGTTTTGCGCAGGTCGCCAAATGCACCCACAGAGGTAGTACTGGCCACAGCGGAGGCCTTCATTGAGTTACCGGAAGGGGAAATGTGACTGAAACTGCCACGAGAACCTCTAGACTCTCTAGAACTTCTTGATCCTCTTGGAGCCATCGTGATCGATTGTAGGCCAATTGGATCGGTCTTTGGACTGGAACTTAGCGGAGATTGAGCCCGCAATAGCCGCATCACGGAGTCGGATACATTCTTATCGGTTGTGGCCGTTGGTGGGGGCTGTGGAGAGGAGACCTTCTCGGTTGGCTGCTGCGATGACTGGTAGTTGATATCTTTAAATATTTCCGTGTTGCGTAACGACCTGTAGTTCTTTAGGCTGTCCTCAAGCAGGTCACTCACAGATCCATCATTGGACACTAAACCAGACCCGCTAAACCGCAAATCCGGCTTAGATTCTAGCAATTTCATAAATCCTGTCAAGTCGTCGGAATCGGAGTCCACCGACACAGAGCTCATCAAGCGGTGTTTGGCCTTGAAACTCTCCAAAAATGGATTATTGGCATAAGTGGCAATCCTGTCGTCTATACTGTTATTTCTGGAATTGGAGGCACCCCCAGCGGTTGTCACGGCCGCCGCTGCCGCTGCCGCAGTGGACTTGAACTTGTTGCCAAAGCTCGACGAGATCTTCATGCCTTCGGCCTGGATGAATCCGCTGTCACCACTAGCGGAGAGCTCTCTTTTTGAGGTGACAGAGTAGGAGGACGCATTTCTTCCCATTTGGATCGGTCTGCTGGAGGAGGAGGACAGTTGCAACTGTTTCAATTGAGAGGGAGATGGGTTTGCGGCAAATGGTTCCATATTTATATGTTGGGGCGGGGAGCTGGAGGCTAATGAACCTGTTTTGAAAAGCGAGGTGGATCTGATTGAAGATTTGCGTCTGGAACGCACACTCTCAATAGAAGTCACAGACTTTCTATGCTTTGGTTGACTAATGTGGTCACTGCTGTTGTTGGTGACACTATGGATATTAAAGTTTGTATTATTGATTGACATCGGTAATGATTTAATAAATGCACTTTCATTAAGATTGTCGCTGTGCAGGATTTGTTGGTGCTTGTTATGACCTTCGTCTTCTCTTTGCTCCATTTGATTATGACTGGCAGTGGTATTTGATTCGGAGATGTCGTTCCCGTAAATTTCCTCATGGCTTTGCAATTTAAAGTTGCAATGTGACCTATAAGAGACGGAGATATTGAGAGATCCAATCGATGTCAAGACCGGTGATAGATCCTTTGATTTTATTTCGTTAAATGGACTGGAAACAGGGGAGATCAACGGTTTACTCAATCCAATTCTCCCTCGAGAAGGAATAGATTTCGATCCGTCCAATATCTTTATTCTGACATGGGGATTTCCACTACCGCATTCCATGCCCCTACTTTTCAATTTATACGCCGGTAAGAACGTCATCAACGAGTAAATGCATCTGAACAGGATAACAAGGTTCTTGTAAATGTCATCTATATCCTGATGAAATGACTCTCCGGAGGGCGTATAATCTTCCAAATTGAGATGAAATAACCACCTCTCTAATACTATTTCCGACTTCTTGTTAATATTGATCTCCTCCTCATCAATTGTGATTGTTTCACCCGGACTTAAGACCGTCAAATCCAAGACCGTCTCCAAAATCAGCGGCGGAATTTTTGTCACATCGCTGTTTGTCCAAGGATCCATGCGGTGGTCTTCAAAAGAAGGCAACCCCAAGTTAAACCAGTCATCGACGCCCTTATCGTCATTCACACCGATTGGCAGTCTTAAAGCCACCAGAACCTCGAGAGAGCTCTGGAAAAAGCGGTGGATCAATTGGACCAACCTTCCTGCATCTTCGTTCGAAAGAAGAGGTCCCATTCTATTGAGTTGATCCCAATACCTGAATCGATAAGGAAAGAGTAGCGGTGATGCAACAGGAAATCACAAATAAAAAACATCCCATATCAGGCTTACGTAAGATTACATAAGGGGCGGATATGGTTACGCAATCTTACGTGATCTTACGTGATCTTACACAATCTTACGTAACATACTTGCTCAGCAAGCTTTGATGATCTCCAAAGCTTCCAGGTGAGAGCCAAAGACCCCTGTGAATCTCACGAAGACCACCCACAGAGACAGAAATCTGGGCAAGGGTATTGGCATCCACATTGGTGCTGGATTGGGACACTTCGAGCGCAATTTGGCTCTTCAAATGTGACCAAATTGTGGTTTCCTGGGGAAACATGAAGGCATTTCTTTGCCAAATGGTGATGTCACCGTGACCACCGGCTTTCAACCTCTTGTTGATGATATCCAATAGCATTGGAACATCCTTGTAAACGTCTTGGATTCTAGTCATGAGATCCAATCTGTCCAATTCATCCTTAACGGCATCCATGTACTCGCCCCAGTTTTCAACGATGGAGATAGCGGCAATTGTCATCACCACCAGAAGCGATGTGCCCTCTTGTTGCATATGCAACAACAACTCTTCAATTGCAGCCTCCTTAGTTTCATTGCTACCCAAAGCATAAAGAACTTGTGAGATCAAAACCACAACTCTCTTTGTATCAGGATACGATTCCACAATCTTGTTGAGCTCTTGCAAGGATCCATCGTAATCATCAAGAAAATATTTGCTCAAACCGGTGACGGAGTATGCGGACAATTGGATTCTCTGGATCGTCTCATTGAAAACATTCGATTCAAAGAGGGTGGCCAACAGGTCATTCACTTGAACAGTAGTGGCCAAGGCGCCCTCATACTGGGAATTTCCTAACTGGATACGTGCCAACTGGACTAGAACCTTGCAGTAATTGGTGATACTAAGATGATCCGAAGGATTCTCCAGGTACTGGGATTCAACTAGACCACACAGCTTCTGGCAGATGTCAAGACAATGGTCGTACTTGTGCAACCTCTCAACAAGCGAAGAGGCAATTTCCAAACCAAACAAATCATCAGGGTAATGCTTGAGGTAGTTCAAGATAGCCACAGTGGCAGATGTCACCTGCTGGACACGATCCAAGTCTCGTTCATCGGAAAAGTCATCAATGATATACTCCAGCACGGTCGTGGAGTAGAGCAACGAGGTTCCCAAGTTCTTGCCCTTCGATGTGACAAAGGAATGAGTGAAAAAAGACATTGCTTGGTCTTTATCGCCTTGAGAGTTGGCCACAACGGCTTGGCCAGCCCAAGCCGAAGAGGTCCCCGGCGCTAACGACTGAGACCTAACAAAGGCCTGATTTGCAAGCTCAAAGTCACCCTCCTGGATATAGAGCATCCCTAAGTTGAACCAGACCGGAGCAGCCTTGCTATCAATGGAAAGTGCTCTGATGAAGCAATGCTGCGCAACACGTGCGTTTCTGTCAATGGAGGCCAACCCTAGCGAGTTCCAATACCCGGCATTCGATGGTTCCAGCTGGATACACTTCTTGAACAGCTTCATGGCCACGTCTCGGTGTGTGTTCATACCGGAACTCCTATACCAAGACACGAACGCAATCCCAAGGTTATAAACAAGTGATGCCATCAAAAGCTTAGTACTGTTCTTCGGAGCATCAATTATTGCGTCAAACTGGACTAACACCAATGCATGGTGAATTGTATTCAATTGATCCACGCTGGATTGACTAGCATCCAAATGCATGTTCTTGTCCAATGCCACTTCCTCCCAAACTTCCTTAACAATGAAGTCCTCACAGTGATTCACTCTGTCGTAGGATATGTCGATGATTTCGTTAATGCAAGCAAACGGTAGCTTTGATATATGGGATTGAGTGCCAATGCACAACAAAAGAGCATCCGAGTACACCTTCCACAGTTTTAACGTGATTTCCATTCCAGATTGAATGGATTGCTGGAAGTATCCAAATGCATCCCCAAGAGTGGCAAGAGATCTCATCACAGCACCCGCGTGGACCTCCTTACCGGCTCTGAAAACAAGAACTTCACAGATCTTAGTGAGAATGCAGCTTTCCATACCCTTCACGTCATTACGACCCAGTAACGCGGTGAGCAGATCAAAAGATTCAAGATACTCTCCCATTAAACTCTCAGCCTCAGCCAAGAGGTAGATCGGTTGCCAATCAGCCAGCGATAAGATATCTTTTGTCAATTCAATTTCCACAGAGGAATCGATTTCGTTGCGTTCGGTCTTAGCCTGTAAGCAAATCACATGCTTGAACACTCTCTTACCCGCTTCAATCTTCCCTCTGGAAAGATACGCCTCACCAAGGGCAATCCAAGAAGAGGCGTCCCTCTCATCTATACGGAGTGCACTTTGAAGGAATTCAATCGCCTTGTTGTCGTCCTGTTTCTCCATGTGGACAATTCCCAAAATCCTGTAAGGCCACGAGCCGACATATTTCGACCCCTTCTTGGCCTTTGCCCTGTTTAGAATAATCTTTCTTGCCCTTTCATTGTCGAGAACAGCATTACAGATTAAATCCACCATATCCCAGTCGTTCCTTTGGGAAAAGTATTCACAAACGGCATAACTCGATCTCAGCTCACCAGGATCCAGTTCAAACGCCTTGAAGAAGCATTTGAACGCCTTGGTCGTATTTGCCTTGATTTCTGCGTCATTTTGGCTGCTCTTATCAATTTGATTGGTGTACAATTCACCAAGAGAGGTATATGCTGGGGCATAAGTGGAGGAAATCTTGATGCAGGAGATAAACAATTGGAACGCTTTGTTGATATAGGTAGCCAAAACATCATCTTCAAAATCAAATTCTGTCATTTCCATGATATAGGATTGAGCCTCTCTGTATAGGATTGTGGCCTTGACGTCCAATGAAGCTGCAGAAGAATCTGCTGCTATGAGTTCATCGTCTTGATCATCATCTTCATTAGCGCTTTCGTCTTGGTCTTCCTCTTCCTCCTCCTCTTCCTCCTCTTCTGCTTTATCTTCTGTGCCACTTTCTGTGTCCACTTTGCCAAAAATGTCTTCTTTAGCCCCCTGAAGGGCCTTTCTACCGTTCTCATAGTCCGAGAGGTTGATACAGCACCAACCATATTCCATCAGGACCTCCCCCAAATTGATGTTATGCTCTTCACCCTTGAGCATCCCCAAGACATTTTCAAACATCTGCTTGGAATCCAAATAGGCGCCGGTTTCCATCTTAATGCGAGCCATACCGATGAGCGCTCTAACGTTGTTGGGATCGTCCAAGAGCACCTTAGTGTACAATTTCTCCGCCTTGGGGAAATTCTTCGGAGACTCGTAATATGTGTAGATGATTGCCAAATTGAAGGCATAGTTTAAATTGGAGTGCTTCAATGAAGCACCCGTTTTTATTTTCAGGTCTGCCAACAAGGCCATGTATTTGTGCGATTGATCAAGAGCCAATTGATATTCCTTGAGATGTATTGCGTACGTGATGAATATTCTATGAGCAAGGATACTTTTAGAAGCCTTAGGGGAAGACATCAGACCGTCCATCATATCTGAGAGGATTTGCTGCGGGCTCAGGAGCTCGACTTCATCCTCGATTTCAATATCTTGAACATTCTTCTTTTTTGATCTATTTCTCTTCTTCTTGGATTTCTTTGTTGTAAGTTTATTCAGATGGGTAAAGACGACAGCCGAGTCCCATGGAGAGATCTCACTCATGGTGAACATGTAAAGCAGCTTACCCAAACCGGCTGTTTTGCCAAAAGTCTTGATATAGAGGGCCACCTCTAGGAAGTCCAAGTGGCCTAGAGTGATAGGGTCCTTCCAATCCCAATATTGGTCCCAGATGGACTGGATTTGACATTTGAGAAGAACAAGGGTATTCACAATGTCGATAATTTGGTCTCTTAAGAGTGCCTTCTCATCTTGTGGCAGAGGCTCGGGCTCGGGCTCGCTCTTGGCCTTTGGTTTTCCAATCACGAGGGTCTGCTTCTTTGGCTTGGTCAATGTACGGGTGCCGTCAGGAGCACAGTACAAGATTTCTGTGAGATAATCCGCCTTTTTCGCCATTGCTCTGTATCTCCTGTGATCAGCGTCGTTCTTTGACTTTTCGTCCTCATGGGACTCCAAGTCGATGAGTAGATCGTAGAGGTTTTGCTTGAGGATCGGACTGTCCTTGTAAATTGACCATTTCAAGTCTGCTTCTCTCTGAAACTTTTCGTGAGCTGTGGCATTGATGGCCCAGTTTGTCTTTGCTCGCTGGATTGCCGATTTGATTGAGTCCTGCTCGCTTCTGGTGTAAAGATCAATGAGAGAATTGACCGATTGGACGGCTGGCTGGATCCTTGACCCAAGAATCGTTCCCAAATGAGACAAGTATGGCGTAACAAAGTGCAAATAGTGGACATGCAATTTGAAGTTCGTCTTGTACGCAAACTTGTTAATGTAATCGTTGATCATCATTCTAATATAGTTTAAGTCGTCATTACTCAGGTTTGAATAGATTATCTTTTCTGCTTCGTTTTCGTCGTCCTGGATCCTTTGAGCAGATTTCTTTTCCCAGGACTGGACCATCAAATCGGCGCATCTTTCCAGAGTGGCAAAGAAGTCGACAAAGTTGGGATCCAGAGCTCTGATTTCCAAGATCGCTTTCCATGGATAAATTGCCTCTGGATTGACGCTGGCGGCCTGCAACAAGCTTTTAACGCTTTCCTGATAATTGGAGTCTAAGGAACCCTCGTTCAGATTGCCTAGCTGTGAAAGAGCCATGCCTTTGAAGACCCAACCGTGGTAATTTGCCTTATCCAGTTTAAGAACCTCATTTGCGGATTCCAGTGCTTGTTCTGGATCGGGGTTTTTTGCTGTGAGCAACTTATTGGCTTCTTTTAATAGTCGCTTGATTTCAGCTTCCTTTGGAGACTTCCTGGCCGACATTGAGGGGATCTATGTAAAGAAAGAGTGATGATAGAAGTGAAAAATTGAAGCTACGCGTCTCTTCTTGTTGAAGCCACAAAACACTGCGATATGGATGCCAAAGATAAGCTTAAACTACTGTTCAACTTGATAGATCGTGATGGCGACGGGCAAATTACCGCTGAGGATTTGAACGAGTTCAAAAGCTTGCTCACAAAGGAAGATATTAGGAACATGGTCTCGGAGTGTCCTATGGACTTTGGCAGCTTTAAGGCGAAGTTTCATGCGATCTGGGACCAGTTTAGTGATGTGGAGGAGCTTAAGGATGCATTTGCGGGGATTTCAGGCGGCGAAAAGCTTGATTTCGACTCGACACTTGTCAAAAACGTCACAAAAGGCTCCCAGGAGGCACAGGACGTGGTAAACAAGTTCACCAAGGTCAATAACGTCACTGGGAGCGAGACCTTTAAAGGAGGTGACTTTTTGGATGTTTTGAAGCCGTGAAAAGGTTGATTTGCTGGAGTTTTCATACTATAGTTTATTCTCGATGTGGTGGGTGACTAAGACAACTGGCAGCGAGGGTTGCAACGATGTGGGTCTTTTGAAGAAGTTCTAAGGGTGAACTGACCATTTCCCACGATATACCTATAACGTTTATTCTTATTACAGTGTACCTATAAAATTGATGTTTCAAGCAGGTTAAGAGGAAGGGTGGGAGGAATTCTCAGACAATGGGTTTTGCGTTTTTACTCAAACACACAGGGCAATTTTGGTTGGATTCAGAAAGCGTCTCACGTCGCTTGTTTCGATTATGAAGATGCACTTAGGAGGTCTTTTTTGTTATTTTTCACGCGTAAGCATATTATGGATGAGTAGAAGGACGACTTGGGAACATTTGAAGTATTGGATTGATGGAGACATGTTTTATTTGGCCGCTTCTAAGGCGGTGGTTGCTGAGCAGTGGCGCATTGAATGCGCCACTTCTCTTCTGGGCCTTTCGAATCCCTTCAAATGCATGAAATTTATGGCTGAAACAAGCTCCAGATGCAAAGGATCAATTGAAACTGAAATTGGGATGCCAAGCAACTTTATTCAACAAGGAAGGATTGGGTTATGCATTGGTTGAACTTTGACACTGATTAATTTATGCTCATGTGCTCATGATTTGGGGAGACGGAAGTTGTCGGTAAAAGGAAGCATTTTAACATCATGCCAATGAGGGCAGTTTTTAGTATACCTAGAGGAATTTGCGTGTCTATAAGGGCTACCCTACAAAGCAAAGCGACTTGGTTTTAGATTTGAACAAGTGAAAATACATTTGAAAAGTAAGGGCGGTTGCCTTCTCCACTTGATTGGATGCGTTAAATCTAGCAAAAATTCCCTGGAGGCAGTATCTGCAGAAGTTGCAACTACTTTTCAGTAAATGGAGGGATTCCACAAGCGTTGGGTTGCTTTAAATTTAGCCAGTTTCTCTTTTGGCTTGAGGAATCACGGACGTGGCCAGTGGTAGGTTGCCCTTATTTTGAGATTGAACCGCTTGCAAACACTGTGAGTCGTTTGATGATGGAAGGGAGGCCTAAATCAGGGGTGGCGCATCTGCATGCGCCACTTCGAACATCATTAGAAATGGCCCAATCACTTGCTTCAAATCAGGCTACTTTTGGGTCTAAAAACAACGGAAGGCTGTGTAAGGACCTCAGGTGCGAGCAACTTGCGATGATATTGTCTACAGACAGGCATAGAGTTGGGTTAACGAGGTTGAGGAGATGTCTCACGTGATAATGGTTTTGCGCTCATGCGCTCATTTTAAGCGGTATCCTGAGAGGATCAGTTTTGCTGAATTAAACAGAAAAATATCAGGCTAAAAAGACAGGGCTGTCTTTGCGTGTAATAATGTGAAATATATGACTACTTACACATAATAGGAGTCACTGCCACTGCATCTAACAGGGGTGGTTTGCGGGCCACTTAACAGGGGTAGTTTGCGGGTCACCTAACAGGGGTAGATTTTGGCAGAACTAGTAGGGGGTTGCGGCTCACCTATTAGTGATGGCTTTCAGTCCACCTAGCAGAGGTAGTTCGGTTTTAAAACCAAATGCTGCTCTATTGTACATTTCAGCTTGGAGCGGAACTTACACTTGAATTCATTTGTTTATCACACAGTTCCTGAGCTGGGGTAGTTTAAATTTCCCTTGCAGGAGTAGCTGCGTGTTGAAAACAAGAACAATGGAGTCTGCTTCAATCTACCAAGCTGTGATTTTATCATGAAGAGGCAGTTGCTCTAGCATTAAACCGTGAAAGATATTCTATCATGAGGTGGAATTGATAAGACCACTCTTTTGTCCTTTTGCTTCCGGAGTGGCCCGTTAGAAATAGCCATTCTGTTCGCTCATATCCGTCACTTCAATCACACATCTATTGTCACTCGTCGTCGTGCGTTTAATGAACTTATCAACGACGACCACCCGTTTCCCATGTACGCCGCGTCCTCTTTACCATCTACCTTGTCAGCTAACTACCATGCTTTTACACCTCAACCTTGATTCGATTCAAGGAGGTTTCCTTTCTGAGCACTGTGCTTTATAGGGAGCTCTATTCACTACACTAGGTGCGATGGCCCTCGAAACCCCCTCATCACTCCGTTTCACAGCAATGCCTTCTACGTTACATCCTAACTAACTCCATTATACATCACTTTGTTAGTTAGCTTACTACATCCCTTCACTACGATTCTCTACTTGATACTACCGTATTTTACTCCGTTTGCCTCCCAAGAAAAACACCCTTCTTGTCATATTACTTCACTTCCTTAATGATACACAAAGCCATTGATGATATTCAGGGAACCTCACTAAGTTCGGTGTACTTTGGTGCGAGGCCCCACGGGCTATGCAGGCCAACTCGGTCGTTAGCCTGTTGTTAGCCTGCTGCACTAATCAATAATCAATTCATCCACAGACCAATCCTCATACGACCCATCAGGCAAATACCTCCTCACCACCAAAGGAATCTTCTTTGCAGATAACTCTTTCATTGCAATCTGCAAAGGATCCGTTTCACCCTCAATATCCACAAGAACTGGAGCATTCATTGAGATCTGCAACGCTCTGGTTCCAAGAACACGGGCTCTCTCGTACTTTGTCATGAAGGGAGTTGTTGTTCTTTCTGCCTTTGGAACGGCTCTGGCAGGGGCTCTTTTGCCTGTTTCGAGCTCTTGAAAGCCGCCGGTGAAGTCCGACTCCACGACCGTGTTGGCAGGCACGTCGATCTCGTCATCACTGAAACGGTGGTCCTCTAAATCGGAGTCCATTTTGGCTTTAGAAGGAAGATGTGAAGGCCATCTGAAAATTTTTTTCACGCTTTTGATGGTGGTTATTTTGAGAAAGATGGGAGTCGGTGTGGAGGCGGAGGAGGCGGTAGGTACAATTGAACGAGCTCAGAGTCCACAGCGACTCAAAAATTACCTGTGTCCGTTTTCAGATTGCCAAAAAGCCTATTCTAGACCCTCATTATTGGAACAACATTTGAGATCTCATGATAACAAGAGACCTTTTGTTTGTGGAGAATCAGACTGCGAGGAATCATTTTTGCGTAAGGACCATTTGGAAAGACACATGCTGAAGCATTTAGCCGAAAAAGATAAACCATATCATTGTTCCACGTGCGGTAAAGGCGTGAACACTTCACAACATTTAAAGCGCCACGAGAAGACCCATTCGAAGTCTTTTCACTGTACCCACGATGGTTGCGGCGAGGCATTCTATAAGCATCAGTCATTGAAAGCTCACATTGCAAAAACTCACACAAAAGAGGACAGATTGTCATGCAAATTGTGTGACAAGAGTTTCTCTCGACCCAACAGATTGAACGATCACATGGTGAAACACCACTCGAGGGAATCGAAACTGCTTTGCGATCATCCCGATTGCTTCCAATCCTTCCGCGTTTGGTCCGCTCTACAATTACACATCAAAAACGATCATCCAAAATTACAATGTCCGATCTGTAAGAAGAAGGTGATTGGTCCAAAGGGTTTGAACAACCACATGAAGGTCCACAACGAGCATACTGTGGTGAAGCTGTGGAGGTGCCGTGAAGACGGCTGTTCAACGCGGTTTGCAAAGAAGGAAGACATTGTCAAGCATTATGCTCATGTCCATCAGGACGTGTCCTTGCCAGAACAGTTGTTGTACGGTCAAAATGGTCCCATTTTTGAGATTCAGACCTCTTCTCAATCACCTCGATCGCCTAAGTCTCAAGAGGAGCTTGGTTTTCTTGTTTCGTCTCCATCCTCATCCAAAGCAGATCACTACGGGACGCTGATTAAAGAGGAGATTAACTCAAAGCGAGTACGCCAGTCTGCAACCTGGCAGCGTGTAGAGGACCCTTTGGAAATGCTAATGAACAACGTCGACACCCGACAGATCTGCCCCTACTTGGCTTGCCGGAAGAAATTCGCAACAAAGAATGCATTGGAGGGCCACCTGAGAAGAAGCCATGACGAGTCCACGCAGGAGCATGAGGGGGAGCCCAAGAGCAAGAGAGTCAAGGTGGAATGATTGTAGAACAACAATTCAAAATGTTATATTATACCCATTAATGTGAGCGAAGCGACGACCGCGGGTAGTCAGGAGAGTGGATAATCAGGTCACCAAGTGGTTTAATTGTATAGATTCGTCCGTTTGCTTGTTGGCCGGTGCTGAGCAATGTGCTCAGCAGCTCGAATTTCGGGATTGCGCAGTGAGTAGACGGGGAATAGAGGGAAGCACTCCAACCCCACTCACGGTTGGTAATTAGAATATTATAAAAATTCATATCAGTGTAAGAATAGCTAGTAGCTGCACAGAAAGAAAGCGGGCAAACCAGAAGTGAGGTAGTTGATCGGATATCAATAGCGGCACTAAAGAGGTAGAGTACCCCATAGGCCGCTACAACCACTAGAAAATTAACTTAACCACTCTAAATCGCCCGAGGTACACCATGTTTAATATGAGAAGGAAGAGAACATTCGAAGGGGTTGTAAGTCTTACTGGTCCAGGTGGAGTAGACCTTACCCCTGATAAGTGCAAGGGTAGTTTTACCCTGCTCATTTCACCAAAATTACCCCTGCTTGGTGGTGTGGAAAGGGCAAACATGAGCGTTGATCACCAACTTCCTATTCAAGATACCCGCAACTTACCACTTTTCTGCTTTTTTTTGCTCCAGTGACCAAAACATTCTAGAGCAACCGTAGCATGCTCTAATGATAAAGGCACTCAATTTGGAAAAGCAAGGCCTGCATTGCAGGGACCAATTCACCCAAGGTTCGGGATGGCGCATGTAACAAAAATGGTTTCCTGCGCCACATTTTGTATCTGTAGTTGAACATACGTGACAAACCCTTCAATTGATTACCTGTGCTTAAAATATTAACAGCAAAAAACAATCCAAGTATTACCTTATGTCCGAGATAAAAATTCAGCAACTTTTGAGCAGGTAGAGATGGATTAAAGTAGCTGAGGTTCACAGTGGCGCATGCTCATGCGCCACTTTCCTACCATCGTAGCTGTATAATCCTTTACATGGCGTCTCCCATAATCAAATTCCCTAAAATTGACATAGATAGGGGACTGAAATGGTGCGATAAAGTCTTGCAACTGATTATTTTGCTGAAGTGAGCATGGCTATTTCTTCAAAGGTGGATACCAAGCACATCACTCTATTTTGCCCAATCCACTCTGCCAAGTGATGTCTCAATGCATGAAAAAACCAGAGATAATTATTTCTATCAAATCGTTCATCTTTTCCAAAGATTGACTCTTCTATTGAAAGAAAGTATGCAAAAACGGTAACTCTTATTTTGTTCGTTGCTCTAGTCACAAATCCGACTGCTTGCTCACACGCTTGGTCACCCACTTTCGCATCCACATCCACTTTCACAGCCACCTGCTCATCAATCATCCACCTGCGCATTCAACTCCCGCTTCAATTTCTCATTAAACGCCCTATTCCTCTCGTTGATTGCAATTCCAGGACCGTTCTTTAAACTAGAACGCATCTTGGCTCCTCTTTTCTTATAAACCCTTGCTTCAAATGCCTTCACTCTCTGCGATTCGTCTCTGACAGCCTTCGAGTCCGTCAGCAAATTTCTAACCTCCAAATCCGTGTAACCTTGGGATTTCAAATCCAAATACTTTCTATTCCTTTCTTCATCCGTCGGCTTCTCTCTGTAGTATTCGTCAATCTGTTTCTTATACGTTCTCTCTGCTAACTGCTTGAAATCGTTTATTGTCTCCACCTTCAACGTTCGAGCCGATTTCGCCAATTGACGCTCTGTCCATGCTTCATCTTCTAAAGCTGTATAAGATAAAGCCATCAGCTGTGCTTTAGCTGTGCCATCAAACTCTTCACTCTCTTCTTCACCTTCTGCCTCTAAATCACTACCACTGTCGTTATTTTCTCCTTTTGTTTCCGCATAAACTTCTCTTCTGTTTTTCTTGACAATAGCTAACCGTTGGATCTTCAGCGTCTTCAACCGTTCAGCAACTGTACTCATATCGCAGTTATAGCGTAAGAAGAGATGCTGCGAGGAGGGGGTGAATTGAGGGGGTGAATTTTGATCTTATTTGCTCAGCATTATCAATAGAGGAAGGAGCTGAAATGATGGGAAGAAGTGCAGTTATATTGGCTTTGAAAGCAGTATATGGCGCATGTGACAAGTAAGTAATTAATTGGTTCCCCTAGTTGTTATAGCCACCTTTTTTTGTTATTTAAAGGCTCATTCACAGACTGTATTGGGGCTAATCGTGGTTCACTGTTTGAATCTAATTAAACATGGTGTTACAGTTGGATATTCATCATAAACAGTTTTATACTGGTTAGTTGCTGGATTTTGATTTTGCACTTGGTTCCAGGCGGCTCACTTACAAACCCACTCCGTTCGTTTCGTCTGCTCGTGGGTTAAATTAACATCCCCCTACACTTGGCTCTTTCGCTCGGGGTCAAGGCCCATTCAAAGCCCTGGGATTCCAACTCCAACATCTCAGCAGAATCCTCAATACCCAATACCATCACCATTTGTGTAACCTTCAAAAACTGGTCTCGCAAAGAATAGTCAAACTTTGTCAACTCTCCAATGACAAAACTGATGTCAGATTCCAACTGGATGGCCCCTAATGAACTCACCTTCTTGCTGAAAGACCACAACTTATCCTCTAGGGAAATAACGGAAATCTTGATGATATGACCCAGCAAATGCTGGAACACACCCCTATTCATCATCGATGCATATGGAATGATCAAAGAGTTCCAATTTTTGACAAAATCTCCCACCTGGGAACCCTGGTACTCCTCCTCGTCATCGGAATGAAGATATTCCGAATGTAATGACTCTCTCACTAACTTGATGACCCGCAATTTCAGCACCTTTTCAAACAGATATGTCACTCGCCCAATGACGATGGCCTCAGAACGATCCACATAGCCCTCGCTCATAGTATGTAACAACCCCTGCACCTTGCTACCCATCTTATCCTTCGAGGAAGAAAAAATATCAATATCCAAACAAATCTCGGTCTTCGTGTTACCTGTCAAGGCCTTTTGAACCTGCTTCACCTCCACGGGGTCCACAATCAACAGATTTGATGTCTCAACAACGTCACAGCACTTGGCCACTAACTTATCCAAATATTCTCCCAAAGTGGCCAAAGTGTTCAAATATATTAAGTACTTTTCCACACCGGATGGATCACCTGCCTGGCCAGACTCCGTGTCTTCTTCACCGGCAATTGTGTAAGAAATTGCGGCATTGAGAGATTTCATGAATAGGGCCCCTGTGTTGGCCAATTCCGCCTTAGACAGCCCTTGTCCTGGCAGTGGACTCTGGGATCTTGCAGTGGGCGTGTATGATTGGGGATCAATGGTCTTTTGGATCCGTTGGAGAACTCCCTTGGTCAGTAGGTTCGACGTCGGCTTCAAAACCAACTGGTTCAACCTCTGTTGTATTATGCTCGTGAAATCCACCACCAGGATCCTCTTGATATTGGAAACCATCGTTCTGATTGTGACAAGTTGACCGGTGGAAAGTACCTCCAACAATATGGTGTTCAAAACCACAATCAGATCGTCTACTAGTGAAGAAATTGGGGCCTCCTCTGGAATCAACGAATAGGAGGTGATGTCATTCGATGATCCGGGGGTTTTAAAGACGCCCCTCAACGTTTCCAAGCCCTTTGTCAAGTAGGGCAAGGCATCTTGAATGGTTTCTAAGGAGCAGGCCTTTTCCAATGTTCTTCTCACCGCAAATGTGCAGATGGAGTCAAAGTAAGGAATGATGCTTTGACCAATCTTGTCTGCAAAGGAGGAGACAATTAGTGGTGGGGGGTAAACCGGGGAGGTGATATTTGTGTTCTCATTCCATACCACGGTAAAGAATTTCGTGTACATTGACCAGTGATTCAGCATCGTGGATAGTTCGTCGGTGGCCTTGTTGACCTCAACAAGAGAGATACCAGACCCACGGGTGTCTTTATTTGCAGTGAGAAGGCCACCGTCGGCCTCCTGTTCCTGGGGCTGCTTTGTGATTTCCTCGATCAAGACTGGGTAATCGTACGTTGTGATCTTGGACTTGAGGCTTTCGAGCTCTCTGGAATCCGTGTATGTGTCCATTATGAGGTTACTTTGAAGATCACACTCCACCTGGATGTCCCTCATGATCTGCAAGACTACCTCATCGCCATAGCACTGTTTAATCACTCTTGAATGCTGGACAACGATGTTGGAGATCGTCTTGTACATTTCAAAGAGAATCTGGGCGTATATGTCCAAGCCTGCGTCTTTTCGCACGCTCTTGAGCAAGCTTCTTGAACTGTCGTTGATGATTTGGCAGATGAATTTGGAATAGCAGGAAACTCCACTTTTAGCCTTACCAATCAGTGGGAACAGCTGGAAGTAGAATGTCAAAAGCTGGACGTCCTTTATATCTGCAGCCTTTTCAAACCCCTGTACAAACTCCTGCTCTAGTTGAGTCACCCATAGTTCCAGAACTTTGTAGGCAGGATCATCCAATTCGCTCGTAGGGACCTTGAAATCCGTGTATGGGTCACTGATCAAATCTTGAGGTAAACCTCGAATTATAGAGATGCATTTCGCCGCGTCGGCATAATCTCCGCTAGTCAACGCTTCACTAGCACGTTGCATTTCTCTCTTAAGGGTGTTCACGTCATCCACGTATGTTTTCAACCTCTTTATGGCAAGCTTCTCTCTATCCAAAAGTCTCACCTTGTCGGTGATATGATATCCCAAATCGTTTGCAGAGTTCATGAGCGTCTTTAAATTACGGGAGTAATTCAGCGTCGTGGCTAGACCCACTCTCGACATCTCTAAGGACCTCACCTGTGATTGGTGTCGAATTGATTTACTTGCCATGTAAGTGCGCATTTGAGAGTCTAGAAAGTGGCGTCTTTCGTCAATAACAGACAACAAGCCTCTCAACTGTTCCGCAGAAGAGCAGGCCTTGAACTTGTCCTCTAGGTCGGCAATGGTCATAAGAGAAGTGTTGTAGTTGGAGGTGAAAAATGAAAGTGGCTCAGCATTTCAACCAAAAAACGAACGCAGTGAGTTTGTCGGTTCCAAGTGAGAATTAAAGTGGATTGCGTTTTCAGACAACATAAACGCAAGCAGAGCATTGGGTATGGTAATATGCGGTATAAAAACGAGCAAAGATAGTCAATTTTAGTTTTCACTTTATTGGATGATTTGATGATCCTTTGATGTAAAAGTGGTAAGTTTTGGCTTAGAGCTAACCCATAGAATGGTTCTTATATTTGTGGTTCAAATGATTGATAGAGAATGGCGCAATTGTAGAGTTTTTAATCTGTGTGATTTTGTGTGAAATAAATCAATGGTATTTGATTTACTCAGTGGAAAAGGTGGAGTTTTAAAATGAAACAGGACATATAGGTGAATGTGTTAACATGAGCGCGGAAGCATATTAAAGTGGAAATTAAGTGCATCAAATCAAGTTAATTTTGATGAATCGAATGCGTTTAACCTGCTTAGCGTATAATTAGCGAGTTTATAGGGGTTTAGTCAATTGAGCAAGGATTAAACCAATTTATAATGGCCGAAAAATCAAACTAAAGCGTGGTAAATATAATGAAGATAAACTTACAAAATCAGGGTGCCCAAGATCGACCTGGCTGGTAAAGCAGTCAACTTAAACCCATATAAAGGCAAACAAACTTACTTGATCCGCTAGTGGAATCATCATCTTGGCAAAGATAAATGTAACAAAGGTCAGCTTTTAGTGAAATCAACTCAAACGCATTTACAACCTTGCTTTGCTCGTTCATCATTACATCTATAAAATAAACTCAAGAGAAATATCACCCCGCAACTTCTTCACCTATGTAGATATTCTAATACTTTACAACGTCTCACTTAAACTCACTCACAAACTCACATCTTTTGTTAGTTCGTTATTTTGCTCTCTCACTTAACTCACTTCGTTCGTCTGTGGGTTAGTTTGCTTCTTCGCTTAGCTCAGCTCGTACGTAAATGTACTTACAAACTCACTTAGTTCGTTAGCTTATCTTTTTATCTGTTCTTCTGTTCGTCTGTTCCTTCAACATCTCACTTAAACTGACTCACAAACTCACCTCGTTCGTTTGTTCGTTCGTTTGTTCATTTGTACCAACGTAAATACTCCAATACTTCATAACATCCTGACAACCCAGGAATTTTGAAAGAGACCATACCTTGAACTTTCTTGTAAAATCCTGAGGATTGATTGGCATTGGCAAATCGTAAAGATTGAAATATCCCTGCAGAGCTGCATCATCAAGTTCAAACACTGCATATATATTCTGGAGGTATGGGAACTTGATCTCTGTGTTGCCTATGTAGAGATCGGTTGGGGTGAACCCTTCGTTCGTCAATAGTGGGACCCAGGGGGTTTCCAGTCCGGATCCACGATAAGTGTTCTCCAAGCGGCCCAATCGCTGTTCTAGAGAGATGACGTGCTTTTTTTGCTGCTGAAACTCATACTGGAGCCTGTCATATGATGATTTCAAGGTATTGGAGAAATTGATTAAGTTTGACCATTCTTCGTGGGTGATGAGAAGCTTATCATGTGGCTTTCCTTGAACCACTAAATCTGGATCTAAGGACTGGTTGTAGACAGTGTGCTGTTGATAATAAGAATGGAGGTGGGGTTGCTGCTGCAGTAGAGCATGCTGCTGATTGTGGTGAGATTGATGCTGGTGAGTCTGGTGATGCTGATGCTGGTGCTGATGCTGATGCTGATGCTGATGCTGTTGCTGTTGCTGTTGCTGTTGCTGATGCTGATGATGCTGAGAATGGATGGGAGTTGATGGCTGCGAGCGACCCGACACCGGCGAGGCTACTGGGAGAGGACCCTGCAGATGATGTTGGGGTTGAACCACGGCATACTGCTGGTCGTCGTAATCGAAACGAATAAGCGACTCTGCCATTTGATCTGACGTATTTTGGTTGAAGATTCCCCCATCAATCACCGACTCCATCTCCTCGATCCCACCGTCCCCCATGTCGTTGTTATCCTCGATGACAGTATCTCTCATCATCGGGACCATGGTTGGATTCTCCGGTTTCACTGAGACCAAGTTGTCATCATCAAACTCCTTCCCACCTGTGGAGCCCTGTTTGCGTGACTTTCTCCCCACGTCCAGCCGATACAGAGGAAGAACCTTGAAACTGTTCTGCGGTGAGTGGGTTTTCTTGTGACGCTTGCGGTGGATCTCCATCCCCTGAAAGGATCCCTGATTTCCACCACTGGACGTATCTCGCAGCTCCTTTCCACTCGAGTTCTTTCTGAAAGTTGCCGAGGAGTTTGTCAGATATGGTGAGATGAACTTGACGTTGGCTGTGCGCTGGCCGTCTGCTGGAGTCAGCGTGTCATCCCCACCCATTGTTTTGATCAGCATCTCTCCTGGATGCAGTGGCTGCTGCTCAGGGGTCTTGTCATCATCGTCATCGTCATCATCATCACCGTCCAGACCATTTATGTCCACTTCCTTCTCCGTCTCGGCCACGTTTACGGGCACGGACACATCCGTATTTGACACAGCCACCACTGACCCCAAATTAACCTCTTCCTCCACACTGCCACATCCAATTGATGGTCTGCGTGCCGCCAGCGTTCCCTGGATCTTGTGCTGTTTGATGATATGTCGAGACAGGTTTGTGGGTCCATTTCTCGGTTGATACCTGATTTGAATTTTACAGTGTTCGCAGCGATAGATTGCAGCCCCATTGGTGGTTGTTCCCACAGCAGTGAAGTGAGACCAAACCCAGCTGTTGGGTGGTCTGGCCATTTAAATGCCGGAGATGAAAAGTTGGGGTGAGTTGGGGGAAAAAGAAAAGAGCAGCCCCGACCGGTTTTATCCTCTCAATCTGACCAAATTTATCGGTTCCCGGGAAATTATTTTTTTCACTCCAGTGCGGCGAAAACCCAATCGGGATGTTTGTTTGTGTTGCTGGTGCTATGGGATGGCGTGGCTAGAGTTTTAGAGAGTTTGCGATGTGCATTGGTTGAAAAGATGGGGTGAATTAATAGTTATGGGGGGATTATTTTGGGTTTATGGGGTCAGTTGGTGCACTGTGTTCGGAACATCGCGATAGTGTCGGTGCCTGAAAAGCTGGTGGTGAAAACGAGCGAGGTGATGACTATTATGTCACTTCGGCTAGTGACAAAAGTGGCTTATTGTGGAGTGAGGCCCAGCGAGGCGGGTTTCACACCAGCCATGGGGCCACTGCCGACAGCCGCGGTCCACTGGCGACGTGCGTTCTTGGTGCAAGGGGTAAAGAGAGAATGTGCGTTAGCGCTCTGGTATTTTGATAGGGGTCAATATGGTTCCCCACATTGGTGGAGCCACCGCGGTGAACATATCTACGATGAGAGATTGTCACGAAGGAATACTTCCATGTTGGCACCTCTTCAAACCTGCAAGGAACCACTGATTGAGACGACCTACTCTGGCCTTAAATCCGGTTCAGCAAGTAGGGGCACATTGTCTTCGTCTGGGGTGAATATATGCTCCAATGGCCCTCGAGAAGCTCTATTGGTACACAGCTAGCCCGATAGGATCTGGCATTGGTGCCACGCGTGGCACCATTTGCTCAGGCCTAGAATGGAAGGAGTAACTGGTGGCGCATTTGCTCAGGCCTAAAATCGGCTTCAGTCACTGGAGACACACCGCCTGCGGGGTACAAGCACTAGATGTTCAATGCATCCCGCAGCTGGAGGTTAGGATCTTGTGCTTGCGCCACACATGAGGCCATCTCCTTAGGCCTAGCATGAGATGAGTGACAGTGGCGCAACACCCCAGGTCCAGAATTGGATCCCGTCACTGGTGGCACACCCGGCCTCCGGTGGTGGTCACATCATGGTGGGGGTTAGGATATGATGCTTGAACCATTCATGGCACCATTTGCTCAAGCCTAGAATTGGGATGAGTGACTGGTGGCGCAGCAGCCCAGGCCAAGAATCCAGTGAGTGAGTGATCGCCTGCGGTGTTCAAACAATAGATGCCCCATGTGATTCACTCATGACTGGATGCTGGGGTATAGTGTTTGCGCCCGCATGATACCATCTAATCACGCCTAAATTGGGGTCTTTCGCTCAGGATTGGGATTGGGTTCAGTGAGCGGTGGCACTCCCGGCCTGCGGTGGCCAGATTAACTACGCGCTAATGGCCTGGTGGAGGCTGGATTTGGGCGGCTGAGATCTGGTGTTGGTGCCACGCATGACGCAATCTAATCTGGCCTAGAATCCAGTCCAGTCACTGGCTCTTCCTTCCACGGCAGAGAACTGGATTTAGCGCTGCCCCAACACATAGCTGGCGGCTTAGAATCACGTATCTGCCACTTGCTTACACCACCTCCTCTAAGGCCTAGTGTCTTTTTATGCAGTTGAAGGCGAAACCAGCTACCTGACATCACCTAAAAGGCCTAGATTTAAGTTTAAGAACTGGTTGCGCACCTTGTCTGCGGTGAAAATACCCCATGGCTCTGTTCCCACTCTACCGGCACACCTCTGGCTGGAAGCTAGGATCCGCTCTGACCACCCTTCTGGCCTCATGCCGCCGGCGCACCTGCTCATATTCAGCATCGTGGCCACCATCCTGGGGCACATGGGGCCTGTGGTACGCAAACCCTACTCATTCTCCCCCACCTCTACAGGAACACTTAACTCGGCAATCATTTTCTGCCGAAGTGTCACCCTAAAAGTTGCTGGGAACCAAGACTCGTATTTAGTCTCCGTG
This sequence comes from Saturnispora sekii, assembly GCA_030563565.1. Lineage (NCBI taxonomy): Eukaryota > Fungi > Ascomycota > Pichiomycetes > Pichiales > Pichiaceae > Saturnispora > Saturnispora sekii. The sequence goes on from JAJMJM010000022.1 coordinate 55,183, forward strand.
CGAATCGTCAATGCACTATGTAACAAGCGCAATCTTCTGTTTCTATTCAATTTGATCGTCCCCACCCTCAGTCAGTAACCATTGTCCATTCAAATTTCACTTCACTTTTTGCTTGCTTCCATCCAGGTGGCAAGTGACAAACATCTACAATTCCAAATCGGCAATCTTACCGGCAAAACAATTGCTGTGTGATCGTGGAACCCAAAAGACAGCTGTTTCTACATGCTGAAAAAGAGTGACCTTTTTCAAATTGTTCTTTCACTGTAGCCAAGAGCTGACCTCAAGCACCACTGCTCGCAAATCTGCTAGATCCTCCCAACAAAATCGGTGCAAGTGGGTCACGCTGTGTATGTTTCCAAGTTGCAAAAGCAGTCGATAATCAGTGTCCGTCATTTTCACATCCTCGGCTTACCCGCCCCTCATTCCCCCGCACGAGCATTGGTTACGGTTAGCCTGCTAATTATACTGTGTGTGGGAACAACGGATGCGGGAGCTGAATCACTTTCTAATAAACGCTTCAAGAGTTCACGCCCATCCCTTATTTACAGTCCATGTCATTCTTTTCATGTTCCAGCATGACTAAGTGTTGTGGCATTCTTCAATTCGCACCACTAAAACCGCACAAATCCTTTATCCTGTGCATAGAAAGGTGGTGTAATGTGACAAACTAGTGACAACCCCGTTATGTGATGGCTAGGGAGTCCGTGAATTTCCCAGCTGCGTGCAATGGAAAAGACAGTAGCAGGTGCCAGCTCCCCTTGGTTAGTTAGTTTGCCATCGGTTCTCAATCACGCAAACTGGAGCCACGCAAGCAACGCAAATGGACTCAACCCAACCCAACTCTGTCCATTCCATACGACTTCGAAGATCATATCGGCAAGCAGCAACATCTATCCGGAAGGGAGACAAAGGAACACTACGGGAACCATATCATCCATAAGAAGCAATCATGAGCGTCTCAATCCATTTGGCCGGAATTAAACCACCGCTTTTACACACACTTCACCATTCTGATCAAAGGGAGAAAACTGCTACAGAAAGACAGGAAAAGAAGGATAGTACCTTTGAGGAAATACCAGAAAACAAACAGATCAACTAAACTACCACTGTGTTCATTGGTGAATGTCCAAGGTTCGGTTCATCCCTAATGCGAGGGCTTTCATGAGCAAGGTCCACTGGTCTCATCCCAAGCAGGTGTCACTCATTGGGATTGGAACTCCACGATTCACACAGTATAATTTGCCCCCACCATTTGAATCCTTTCTTAGACTGGTATTGCACGCAAGAGCGTCACAAGGCGGGCCTTACTAAGGCTGAGCACACACGGGCTCAGCTGAATTACAGACACGTTTGGCTCCAATATGGTATCCAGCAAGGCGAGCGGCTCGAAAAAACAGTTTAAGCGTGTGCTTTGGAGTGCTGTCAAATCTCAGCCATTTATGAAAGTGATGGCTGTCACTCAATGACCGGTAACTCAATACAGTTGTTACCACGGTCTTCATTTCACACTACTTCACGCCATCCGGTCACTGTGCGGGCCATCAACCCATTTATTAAACGTATAACATATAAACCCATATGCTTATGGGATCATGGACTATAAACTTATGCGAAAACACTACAACATTACTCTGCTGACTGAAAGCTCACCCATCAAATGACACAGCACAGGAGTCAGCTTTGTTGATTGTCGAGTTGATCAGAGCGCCGCTTTCGCAACGTGACTAAATTGCAGCCCGCTAGCCCCACACGCAGGTACACAGGCAGCACGCACAATGACTAGCCACACTCATCTTCGGTCACTAACCAACCAGGCTCATTTACTCGCCCAGCAGGCTAGGTCGCAGCGCTCCCCAGCTCAGTCGTTCGCCCCTTGCGAGTCCTCTCAAGCAACCCCTGCTGTCTCCTGTAAACCTCCCATTGATCTCTCGTCGAACCATTAAATGCCCTTGGATTAAGCATAATCTTCACCTCTCTCTTGGCTGCCCTCGTCCTTTCATACCGGAGGGCCATTTCGTACCTAACCACCCACTGGACAAGCCGTGGAAGGGGGACCCACACATGAACTGTCTCCACAACCTGTTTTAGCACGGAAATCACCCAGAAATGGACCGTTCGGACCACCTTGACGATCCGCTCGTAGATCGACGTTCGTACCTTGACTAACTTGATGTTGAACTGGCGCATTCCCTTGTTTGTGGACGCTAGAAACTGTCGTGGCCGCGTGATGGTGCGGTGGTACATTCCAGACAAGTAAAAGAGGATAAAGGTGACTGTAACGATGATTGAGACGACCTGGCAAGCCATAGTCATCTGGGAGCTCCACCATGGGTATTGCATCATGAAAGACCCCCAGAGCCCACACAATAGCACCAGAAACATCGAAAGCAAGTAGAGCAGATATTTCAGCCGCAAATGGGTCTGCTGGTTGTATTGGACACAGAGCGACCGCTCCATGATGAATAGTGACTTGAAGATCTGCGTGGGCTGCATGTAGTCCTTTCCGTCACGCACCATTCGCGTTGTAGACCGGGATCTGGTCCGGGACCCTGAACGTGATCCGGAAACCGAGACTGACCCGGATTTTGATCCTGAAAGTGAGTCTGTTCTGGAAGGTGGGCCTGACCCATCCAGGGACTCCTCGTCGAGAGACATCATCAATGCTCCGGTCCTCCACTGGGTCTTTCTGTTGCTGGGAGTCAGATTGAATCCTGGCAGGTTCACGCCGTCGTAATCACTATCCGAGCCGCCGCCCTCTGAAGTGCCCCCCGTACGCATGCTACGCTGTGAGCCTGTGTCGGAGAGATCACTCGCACGTCTTCTACGTCTGCTTTTGACCAAACTCTTGGGAGTTCCCAGAAGATCTCCAAAGCTGTCTCTGTGATGCGAGAAGTAGGAGTCTGACGACGTGGGCAAAGATAAAACCTCCATAGGAGTCATTTCATGCTCCTCCAACAACTCCAGCCTTCTTCGCGTTCGTTTACCGGTCTTGTTGATCTCTTGACCCGAGGTTCGACCCTGCGGCAGTCCGTCCAAGGCGAAGTGGTCAATGGATTCGTTTGTGGCCGGCACACCGGTCTGCAGCACCAACCCAGGAGAGTTGGGAGGGCTTTCCGGGTCCACCGTGTCGACAGGCTCCATGATATCGAAGGAAGAAGCTGGTGGTGAACGCGTGCTGGTTCTTCCTCTTAAGATTATGCTAAACTACATGGATTACGTTCAGAGATGCTTCCAGAAGGCAAGCGGATGGCAAGCGGACGACTACGAGCACGTGCTAGACGCTCAGTCCACTTTGCTGGACTTTCGCCACCCTGAAGGCGTTCATTTGGTGATCAACAACAGAAACACACCTTACAGCTTCTCGTCACTGGAAATGACGCAAGGCCACCGGTTGCGCGGGTCAATGGCATACATGTACAGTTCCATCGATCTGGAGGGGTATTACAACCCCAGCAAGAGCGTGAAGCTTCAAGAAATGATTGAAAGCTACAAGGACATCTTGAAGCCGCTACAGTCGGTGCAAAGCTCTCGCTACTACGCCAATCGCAATTGTATGATGTTATACGGAAAGATGTACTTTCCGTCGCAGCTTCTTGAGGGCATGATCATCAAACAGGTGTCGAAACGAGACCAATTGATTGTCAAATTCGTCAACACACAGAAGCTCAACAGGATGACACGTGGGTCATCCATCTTCACGATTTACTGGAAGCGTAGGTCAGGGGGATCTGTACACGACTTTATCTACTCCACACACGAATCCTTGTTGGGATACCGATGTCTATATCATCTGGATTACCTCTCTCCAACAGCCATCTCGACAGCGGTGCAGGTGCCGTCAAAGCTGTCCCTGGGATACGAGATGTGGTACGCAGTGGATAGCATGAGTCCTGGGGCGAGCATTGCAGCACGATACACCAGTTACATGCTGGGAGCCAATCCTGAGCACACGCAGAGTGCTCATTACCACAAGGCGCTGGTGTCGATGCAAGAGGCGAAAAGAGAGGGCCATCACAACATCCACGTTACCCACTTGATGACAAACGACGAGCTAGCCCACCAGCAGCAGCTGGATTCGGGGATTGTTGAGCTTGACCCCAGAAACTACGGCTTGAATCCCTTCACCTTCACACTTGCAATCAACCCGATTTTGGGCACAATCATGTCCAGCTACGCCATTAGCTCATCCAGCCATGGCCTGACGCTTAGTTCCAGGTACGTCTTCAATGTTTTCTCCTACGAGTCGGATTTGGTCCTTGGAGCACACTTTCTGCGCACAAAGACAAAGTGGGCGGCAAGTGACAGGGTATCCACTCAAGATCGGCAAGATATTGTCATAGGCGACAAGCAGCCCAGTGGCCAGTATTTGAGGGAAAAATTCAGAGAGCATCCCATCATTCAGGCCGTCACAGATTACTCTATCGTCAAGGCCGTCAAAGGATACACAACGACCCAGGATAGCGATGTTCCTGCGTCAGAAGAGTCCACACACACCCCAACCGTGCTTACAGTTCAGGACACCAACGACGAGTTCATCTCGTCCCTTAAAATCTCCACTTCCATTCACAAGAAGGTGATTGGGTTGGCATGGGAGGGTAAGTTTAAGGATTGGTTGGTGAGCTCGGGCGCTACGGTGGATTTCCACCATCAGGTGCCTCGATTTAAGGGTTATGGGTTGGAGTTGCAGTATACGTCGTGAGAGCAAACGAGCGCACGAATGAAGTGAATGTGTAAGTGAGTGTTCTGCTAAGTTATGAACAAACGAACCCAGTGAGAGTGTGATCGCAAAGGTGTGATCGCAAGGGTGTGATCGCAAGGGTGTGAACCTGACGATGCGTCATTCTAAGCTAATATTCTGTAATGCTGTAAATATAAATATTGATGTGCTCGAGGAACAGACAACGAGCAAACTCACTTCGATCCTTTGTGAGTGGGTGCAAGTGCGTAAGCAGCAAGTTAGGAACCATGCATAGGCAAGAGATCTCCCTTATTCTCTTTTATGTGTCACATTTCTGTATAGAATCGTCATTGTGGATCTTTGCATGCTCCAGTTGCCGTTGGGTGATTCAGTTACCCTGCTTACTCCTTCAACATCTCAATCATAACCAAACTCTCATTAGTTTACATGGGGTCCTGCGGTGGGTGAGCAAATTGAGGATGATGCGCAACTTGCGGCACAGACACCGGCTTCTCACTAGCAACCTCACAGCTGGTGGCATCCTGCAGCGTATGCGGCATAAACACCGGCTGCTCACCAGGAGCCTCAAACCTGGCAGCATTTAGCACAGACATTACCTTCTTCTCAGTAGATTGAATCTGTTGCCCCTGCTGGAAGTACTGCTCTGATGGAACCATAAATCCACCGTGTGGAAGCTGAGGTCTGATTAACATGGCAGATCCCTCCCATGGCTTTTCGGGAGCTTCTTCACGCTTGACGAACAGGCTTGGCACACTGCTTTCGCTTTTAAAAGAAATACTCCCCAAAGTCATCTTCTCATGCTGAAGGTGGCCATTATGTATCACCGTATTTTCGTGATACGAGACGGAAACTGAGTTTGTGGGGATCCCATAATTTAAACCCTCAATGTCGTGCTTGTGATCGCCAGAGGATGCGCTAATTAATCGGGATTCGTCCACCGTCGTTGGCTCCTCAAAGTGATAATCATCGTCAGTCCTGTTTCCACCGATGCCACCGTTGGTCTCCACCATAGGCTCTTCGTCGCTCTCAATGATTCCCTTCAAATCAACGTCGTCAACATACGTGATGTTGTTTCTCTTCCGACGAAATCTCCCTGTCGTATTAGGCTCACCCATTTGAACCTCTTTAATTACTTCAAGATCCTCGTCCTCGTCCTCGTCCTCGTCCTCGTGGTTGGCCAACTCCAGCTCTAAATTGGACTCAAATGCGCTTTCCTGTCTCTCAGCAGCCACGGCTTCCTTCTTATCATCACCTACCTCACCGTCCTTGGCAGAAAGAACATCCTCAACGGTCTTGAGAAGAATGTCCTCAACAGGCTTTTTCATCATTGATTGATCCAACTGTAGTTTGTTGTATGCCAATTGCAAGATCTTCTCCTCAATCGAATTGCGCGTAATCAATCTCGTGACATGAACCTCCTTGGTTTGGCCAACTCTATGGGCTCGATCTTCCGCCTGTTTATCGTCGTGAGGGTTGAACGATTGATCGTAAATGATCACATTCGTGGCACAGACCAAGTTGATCCCAAAACCACCTGCCTTCGTGGATAACAAGAAGATGGGGATCGTCTTGTCCTCATAAAAAATATCAATCATCGATTGACGAGTTTCGACGGCCGTGGATCCGTCCAATCTCAGAAACTTCCAGTTCTTCAACGACAACACCTTTTCAAGAACATCCAACATCTGCGTGAAGAGAGAAAAGATCAAGACCTTTTCGCCCTTGGCAATGATGTCCGTGAGCAATTTAACGAGAACTTGGACCTTCCCGCTATCCAAATACAAGTCCTGCTTCAAGACGAACTTGCCCAACTCGTTGGGGAACTGGTGGCACAGCTGAGTCAATTCAAAGTCAGACATCACCTCCATATCCTCGTAGATAAACTCCTGGTTGGCCTGCGTGTACGCCTCGTTCTTCATGATCGACTTCGACATCAGTTTCAACATCTTGTCGTTGTAATGATATCGGAAGAGAAGCGGATGCAAGCAGGCCTTTCGCATGAACATCAAGGCATTGGTCGAGTTTGATTTCAACTGCGGAGATTTCCTCTGTTCTTCTTTTGAGGCGGGTTTCCCCTCCAGCTTGAGTTTTCTATATTGGTCAAGCTTTTTAAGCTGCTCGTCGTAAATATCCCGCTGGTGAGGAGTGAAATCGGTGTATTCAATACTTGTGTGCTTTTTCGGTAGATCTTTCATCACTTGAGCCTTTGTTCTTCGTAAAATGAAGGGAGTCATCATGACCTTGGCCTTATTGATCGCCTGCTGCGAGAGTAAGGGGTTATAGGATTCACCGTCAACAGTCTCGCCTGTGTCCTTCGTTGTGGCCTTCTTATCAAAAAGCAACTCTAGCAGCTTCATCTTTCTGTCAAACACTTCGGGTAAAATGAAATCCAAAAGCGAGATCAACTCTCGCAAGTTGTTCTGAAGCGGAGTTCCGGTCAATAAAAGCCGGAAATGGGACCTCAATCTCGTCAACTTCCTGTATCTGTCGCTGCTTGCGTTCTTCAACATGTGGCCCTCATCGTAGACAATGGTATTGAATTCGAAGGAGCGTAAAAACGGCTGATCCACCTTCCCAACAGTGGCCAGGTTGTAGGTTGTGACAATGACATCAAACTCCGCGTCCATAAGTTCCTCGCGAAGCTCTTCTCGCTCCTTTAAGCTCCCGTAGTATGGGAAGACGGTCAACTGTGGGGCAAACTTTTGGAACTCACGCAACCAGTTCTCAAGTGTGGACGAGGGCACCACAATCAAGTGGGGCCCCGGGTATTTCTTTTCCTTCAAATGGGCCAAGAAGGCAATAACTTGCACGGTTTTGCCCAACCCCATCTCATCGGCAAGAATACACGACAGCCGCTTCTGGAACAGTAGCGTCATCCAATTGATTCCCACCTGCTGGTAGTCCTTCAACTGGACGTCCTCCTTCAGATACTTGGGTCTTCCGCCAAAGTATCCGATTTTATCCTTGACTTTGTCGATGGTGAGAGAAGACTTGTAAATCTGCTTTCCGCGGTATGAGAAGTCCTCGTCACCGTCGTCACCGTCGTCCGCCTTCCACCCCGTTCGCCTAGTTTTGACCACCTTGATATCATCGTCGGAATCAGAGGAAACAGAAGAGGAGGAAGTCTCAGTGTCCTCTTGAGATTCGGAATTGTCCTCCGGGTGGATTTCGGTTATCGAGAACTCACCATGGGGTTGACCCTCGATGTTGACCCCCCATTTGACGATTTCCCGCGTGATATCCCTACTGAAAGAAAAACATTGCTTAACAAGAGAGTCGATAGCCCCGTAGGCAACCAACTTTTGCTTACAGTTGTCCATGACCTTTTCTGCATACATTCTTGAGGAATTGGCCGCCTTCGACTTCTGGTTGGGTTTTAGCTCCAATCTGAGGAACTCGTTGAGAGACTTGAACGGTCTTTTACTCACAATGGCCTCCGCTTCCGCAGGCTTGATGTTTGCCAAGTCAATGATGTCTTTGATGTCTGCGTTGTTCAAGAGCTTCAAGAATCGTTCATCGATCTCAAGACCTGCATCTTCGTCCTCCTCTAGCTCTGGCAATAGCACCTCCTCCAATTCGCTTCGTCTTTCCGCTCTCAAGGCACGGATTTCCTTATCACGAGCATTAGTCTCTTTCCGAGGCTTTTGCGGCTTTGAGGAGCTCATTTTGCGCAATGTCACTCTGGTATTAATTGGCGCATAGTCGTCGTCGTCCTCGTATCGTCTTTTTCTACTGGGATCTCTTGGTTTTGGGATTTCTTTGATCGAATCGTCTGAGCTGCTTTGCTCCTCCGATGACGAGTCGCTCTGGTCGACCGAGACGTGATCTTCCGGTTCCTCCTTGTATAATCTTCTTCGATTGCCCAAAAACCGATTTGAGATTGTGCCTTTTGAGGTCAAAACCACCTTCGAAGAGACAATCTTCTCACGTTCTGCCTTTCTACGTGCAATCTCCCGTTCTTTCTCGCTTTCCTTCCTTCGCAGCTTCTCCTGGGAGCGCAATCGAAGATCAAATATGTTAGGATCTCCTCGCAGCTTGAGGGATCCTGATAACGGTGATGACGAGAGGGTGGACGGTGACAACTTGTCCAATCTGGACTGTTTGTGACCCTGGGTTTTGGGCAACTTTTCGAGGTAGCACTTAATTCCAAACGCGGAGTCGTGGCTCTGCAATGCCTTAAGGATTGTCGATTGGGAAAGATGTGGAAACTGCTTCTTCCACACCAGTAGACTCTTGGCAATATCTTTGTGGGATTTTCCGGAATTTTCGACAGCAGCAGGTGGCTTGTAGGCATACTGTTTAAAGCTGGGCAACTTTGTCTTGGCAGATTTCACTGGGGAGGAGTCTAGGTCTGTGGATCGACGCTTTCGCACGACTTTCTCGGGGGAAGAGTCTGGAATTTCGATGATCGAGTCGAGATCGTTCTCAGACCCGCTGTCTTGGGAATTTTCCGACTCAGACAATGAGGAGGGAACCAGTTGGACGTCGTGAGGTGTCGATGAGGTCTTTGATCTTGCTCCAGAGGCTGCAAAGCGTCCTCTGCTCTTGGTAACCTTTACTTCACTTTCACCCGGTTGGCTCTCGTTTTCGAGGGATTTTTCAAGGCTGGACGATGGATCATTGTCTTCTGATTCATCTGAGGAGGAGATCACGTATGTAGCGGTTTCTCGGCGTCGCAGAACCATCACAAAGCTCTGCTCTTGATAGAAGGAGGAATCTGAAAAAAGATTGAGGGTGTGGTTACGTAATTTCAGGTCTTGACGACAAGAGATGGGGTATTCTGTGCTTTGCTGTGGGTCTAACGGCCAGGGCCAATTAGGTCAGGGTAATAAGGAGGATTTGGATGAGATGTGCGAAACAAGTGGGTTTGAATTCGGCTCCAAACCCGTGAAAATAACATGTGGAGGCAACCACACGTTGGTGCTGTGTGAAGACGGGAGTGTTTACGCAAGCGGGGACTCAGCGGCGGGGTTGGTGGGGGATGTCCCCGGAGACTCTTTAATGGCGTTTAAAGCAGTGAAAATCGACGGTGTAGGTAGGTTTAAGGATATTTGTTGTGGATGGCAGTTCAGCGTGTTGGTGGGTGAAGATGAGGGGGTTTATGTCCAAGGGGAGGGACTTAATGGGGAATTGGGGTTGGGAAGAGACGTGAAGACGAGTTTTGGGGCTCAAAAGGTCCAGATTGACCTGCCAGGGAGGATTGTGAGAATCGAGTCATCAATCCATTCGGTTGTGCTTCAGGTGGACACCGGAGAGCTGTGGTGCTGGGGAAACAACAAGAGGGGCCAGTTGTTTGACTATGAGGAGGATAAATCACTGAAAGTGGTGTGGGAACCGCGTAAACTAGCGATAGAAGACGACGTGGTTGACTGGACAATGGCTAGAGAGTTCACGGTGTTCCGCACCACTGAGAGGGTGGTTTTGCGAGGCAAGGACAATTTTGGGATTGCTAAGTGGCTCGCAGGCATCTCATGTGATGAGATCATCGCCATGAAGTGCATGTGGTCCTCGTTGCATGTGCAGACCGACAGCGGGATCAAATCGGTTGGAAACAACTCCCACGGCCAGCTTTTTCCTTTTTGCCACTCTTCCCCACAGTGGTTCCACGTGGGCAGTGAACATGGTCTTTGCCTTGAAGACAGGACCGTGTATGCGTGGGGTTGGGGAGAACATGGGAATTGTGGAAAATCGTCAAAATCAAGCGTCACGTTCGACGTTTTGAACCCTATCTACAGAATAAAGGACCAGGACCAGATTGTGGGCATCTACTGCGGATGTGCCACGTCGTGGATAGTATTACACAGGTGAATGGACAGATTTCACGTAGCTTCTTCCCCATATCCATCTTTTGCACAGTGCAGCGCACGAATGATGGAGAATGTGTGATACGTATGGCTCTAGGGCGGAAGTATCAGGGTGCATCATGGAGATGAGACGCCCCCCTTATAGCCGCCAAAACCGTTGAATTGAATCAACGGTTGGAAGAAGAAAGATGTGCTCAGGTGGAAAATTTTTTTAGTGTGAGCTAAAACACCAAGGAGGCAAACGATCGAAGCAAGTTTGCGGGTGAGATGTGGCTATTTGATGTGATTAAAAGCAGTGGTTGGGCAGCTAGCAAACGGCAGAATTACGGCAGAATTACAACAAGTAGCGCCTTCTGTAACGGTATTTATCAACTGTGAGGGTTTATTGAAGCAGGGTAAGCCAGTGGAAGGTGGAAGCAGGGGGAGAGAGGGATTGTAGTGAATTTATGCATTTATGGACAGCAAAACAGTGGAATTGACGGCTTGAGTGTGGAGAGAAACGTCGCAGAGGTCAACGTGGTCACGTGACCCGTTTTAAACGGGCTGTTTCACACTCCAGAAGGTGGTTAGTGGTGCCGTAAGTGGATGAGTGAGAGATTGAGGTTGATGCAATGTGACTGGATAATTTTTGTGGCAAGTTTTGGGTGAATTTGATGGCATTAACAGAGCTCCATGTCTGCTGGCGTAGAGAGTGGCGCATGCTATGGGGGGATGTCATGCGCCACGCACACACACACAGTGCATCACCACAGCAACTTGTCGATTATGTGGCGGCGGGAGGGATTCAATTGCCTTTGTGTCCCTTTTGGCTACATCAAAACATCAGAATTGTGCGTTGGAGTGCGATGTTGATGAGTAAGATCACGTGAAGCGCATGGATCCATTTGGGAACCAAACTTTCCACTCCACACGGCGTATTCCAAGTGGATTGAAGAGAATGTGATTGGTGCGCCTTAAAAACAGACCATATTGTGGGGAATGGGGAGGCATTAAGAGGAGTGGTAAGTGGCGCATGATGCGCCACGATTTGCACATCTCACTGGAATCATCCCCCAAATGATCACATTTGCGGAATGATGGATTGATGGATATTCTCTCCCCGCTATACTCTTCATTATCTTCACAGGGGTTTGGTTTTGTGTGATTTCGAAGACCCAGCTGGCCGTGATCTTTGTGGCGCACGCACTCAAGAGGCATACATGCGCCACCGCTCAGCTCACCCAACGAGTCCAAAACCAGAAAACCAGCCTACTTTCCCGGTTAAGAAACCCAATTAAGGTCCATCTGGGTGCATAGCGAAAGATACCACGCCAGGTCCTTCATTTTGCTGGGTTTGATTACAAGTCTCTCTGAACGCCCAATAAGCTCCTCCTAGAGCAGCTCTGATTATAATGGTAAGGGCTGACTCAAGGATCCGTATCTACCAACCAGAACAGCGTCTTGGATATGTCGAAATTATTGTACGGTTAAGCAATAGGCCGAGTGTTAGCTATAAATTCTTATAATTGTGCAACATATTCAACGAAATTGAGGAACTTGCTCATGCGAGTTGACCTTTCTTAGACTTACTGCGTGTTAGTGGAATTGTGCATGGATTGTACTGCGTGTTGGTGGAATTGTGCATGGATTGTACTGCGTGTTGGTGGAATCATGTATGTATCGTACTGCGTGTTGGTGGAATTGTGCATGTATTGTGATCAATTTCATAGTGTAGGAAATCACTCCAGCGTGTGGTAACTCACTCCAGCGTGTGGTAACTCACTCCAGCGTGTGGTAACTCACTCCAGCGTGTGGTAACTCACTCCAGCGTGTGGTAACTCACTCCAGCGTGTGGTAACTCACTCCAGCGTGTGGAAACTCACTCCAGGGCGTGGAAACTCACTCCAGCGTGTGGAAGCTCACTCCAGGGCGTGGTAACTCACCCCTACATGTAATGCTTCCTTCACCGGTAAAGACACGTGTAATCGCTACCATTCATATCATTTCTCTACCCATAGCTACAATCCAACAATCTTTTCCGGGCTCTAGATGTCATATATTCGTTCATACGAGTTTCGTAATAATCAGCAATCTCAATTCCGCCTTGTTCTACATGAAAACTCCTGCTGCATTACCTTAAGCATATCAGCAATACACACAGCTGCTTTCATCAATATCTGTGATCCAATCAGTACCACATGGTGGCTCACTCGCCCATATGATCACCCTCGTCATCACGAATACCCACAATTGCTAACAATCACTCACAAACTCACATACAAACTCATTTGGTGAGCTTGCTTGATCGTCTCATCCTTTATATTATAACAACTCTTTTTAAATACAGTAAACTAAGACACAGGATTCAGAATCTCCCTCCATAACCCCCATCATACCCTTGTCCATGATGTGTTCCATAAGAATAACCACCTTGGGTCTTCTTCTCCATTTGGTTCCTCAGCAAGGTCTTGAAACCATTACATAAATGGACCATATCAGGATAAGTATTACCATGAAGCATATAACCGTTTGGTAAGACCTTAACGTTCCAGGTGTAAATCCTATCGGTGTTATCACTCAGCTTGAACAACAAAAAGAACCAGCCAGGGGCCTTTCTATTGAAACAAAAACAATAGGTGGATCTGTTCTTATTGGCCATAGAATATCTCAATAGCCAATCCTTAGTCTCATTAACAGGCTCCATCTTGAACTTTTCGTGGTTTTTCATCGACTCAGTCTTGGTATGAAGCTCATTAACATGAGAAACAATCAATTCATCCAAATCATGGTATCTGAATTCCCCCACTTGTAAGACTCTACCCAACGAGTATTCGTTTGGTTTGTCGTGTTCAACCACATCCAGATGCTGGAACAATTGGTTATCCACCTTCCAGGAAACAGTCAAATGATCGTTACCCTTCGACGAAGGTCTGATAACAAACTCCCCATTGTCTCTCGAAGCTAAGTACTCCTCTGCCTGCTTTTGGTCAAAGTTTCTAAAGTATGGGTGCTTCAAAATTCTCTTGGTTCCTTTTGATTGTTCGGTCTCCAAGTCCTTCTCCCTCTTGATGTCTCTGTTTTCAGCGTCCAAGTTCCAATAATCCGGAGTACGATCACCCTTCTTGTTCGATTTGGCCTTCGCAATGTCCTCCTTCAACAACGAGAACTCCCCCTTGAATTCCGGATACACCACACTCTTAACAACCGCCTGAACCGCTTGACCCATCGTATACTTCAATAACAAGTTCGAAGAATCACCATATGGCAACGCGTTTGCTCTCGAGATGTTCCCCAAAACACCACTCTGCGTTATACACAGCATGAACCGAGAATCCACCCTTTGCAGAATAACCGGCACCAAAATCCCTCTTCCGAAAGTCTCAAGGGTCTCCCCAGTCAACATCTCAAAGACCTCAATATCCGTCAAAACATGGAAAGACTTTCTCAACTCTTCAAAGTTGTTCTCCAATTCCTCATGAATCATCTGTAACGTGGATCTCTTTCTATGACCGTGCTCTTCCAATTGTTTAGCGTAACTGTCAATCGCCAAATCCTTCAACTTTTCAACACCCTCGTCGTACAACTTCCCAATGATCCCACCATCCTCCTTTTCAATCACCTCACGGTCTTCATCCTCCAAATCCAGAGCATCTCCAGCCATCTTAATCGCCAAATCATAATCTTCCGGATGGATTCTTGTTCCATCCAACAATTCACTGTTATTGTCATATTGGTCCCCGGGTGGGATCTCAAGGAATTGGGCACAGTTCATAAAGATGGTCTTTGCGGTCAACTCCTTATGAATTAAGTCAGCTCTCTTGACAAGAATACCACCGTTCGCCTCGATACCCTTGACCAAACTGGTAGCCTTTCTTGGCCCCAAACCCGGAATGTAAGGTAATGCCAACGCCAAGTATGGGGATCTAACCGCGTCGTTGATCTTGACACCAACAAGAGAGCACACGTCCACAAAGATCGATTCAATAGCCTCCATCAATCTGTGTTCCGGCAACAACGTCTGGTGCTTGTGGATACTAATGGAGGTGACAGACTCACCCAATGCAATGTACTCCAAAAGCGGACTTTGCACGTACCTAGCAATCCCAATACAAAACTTTGCGACAACAGGTTTATCGCTGAACTCTTCGTCAGCTCTTTCGGAATACTCATACAATCTTGCTGTTTCGTTTCTCACATAAATCACTGGCAACTCCACCTCATAATCCTCGTCACTGGAGTTACCCTCAAAGAGGACTGTCTTTTGGTTTGTTTTGACGATTTCATCCACCTTCTTCTTCAAATGGTGAGCTTGAACGTTGTAACCGGAGACAGCAATGACGTCTGGCTTGAATCTGTCAATGAGGGCCACCAACTTCTTTTCAAACTCCCCATCCTTGAAATTCTCTTCGAATTTGATGTGTTCAAAGATCGAGCCATCGTGCTCCATAGCAATCCCAATCACCGCAGAATCCTTCAACCCTTCACCATTTGACAGGGCCAAAACCTTTGGAATCGTACCAACGGATTGGTTGAATGGAAAATATGGAGCCTGATCAACCTTAGCCATGAATGCGGCTCTGATTTGGAAGAACATCAACCTTTCACTCATTTGCTTCAAATTCTCCTTGACGTTGGTGATGATGGAAGGCACCAATTTGCTGATAGCAGCATCTAAACACTCTCTTCTCATTTTGTTCCAGGCCTGTGCAACATCCGAGGTACCATTGGAAGCCAAAAGAGAGAAGAGATGATCAACCAACCCGCTTAAAGCACCCTTGAGTCCGATCTTCACATTAACCAACCCCAAATTCTCCGCCTCCAACATTCTGAGGAACAAATCAGGGTGGTAGAGAAGACCCTCCATGTTTCTGTTAATGGCGTATTTGAAATCGGCGTATGGTGAGGAGTCATTGATTTTAGAACGACCCTTCTCTGTCAATTCGATATCAACAGATGAGTATTGCTGGAAGTTGGCACGGATGAGGGCCCTGAGCTTTGGATTGTGGACCAAGTTCTCTGTGTACAGCTGTTTGACGGCATTTGTTGCAGAGTCCACGTTGGTGAAATATGAGTCGGGGATCGAATCCTTGATCAACTCAAACGGAGACTTTTCGGCATCGTTTGTAGGGTAGATCTTTGCATCTCCAGACACGTTTTCACCAAAGTTTTCGGCATCGATACCAAACGCCTCGACAACGTTCTTGAATAGAGCATCGTTCCTCACTCTTTCGAAGAAGGTGTATTTGGAGTGGTACTTTTGTTTTTCGCCACCTTGGGGTTGGGGCTTTTCATCGTGGATCTTCTTGATATCGGAGGAGTATGTGAAGTTGAGGTACTCATAGATGTCCTGGAGCTCCACAAGAGTTTTGGCATTTGAAATCGACTCCTCGTACGTCAAATCCACCACGTTCAAGGATTCAAAAAGAGATTGGACTGTCTTTTTCTTTTCGAGAAGGGTGTGGTATTCAATATCCAACTGGAGGATTCTCCACAGATCGTTTTCGGTGAGGATCTTCTCGGCAATGACTGCACCGTTCTCGTTGGTTGTTGTGTACAATGTGTAGTCCTTTTTGAAGTTCCAGATTGCGGGAACTTCGTAGTTTTCTCTCGAAACAAATTCCACAATCTTGTACACTGCCTCTTTAAACGGTTCCACCAGATGGCTTTTATCTTCCAATTCCGCCTTGTTCTCCTTGACCATGATGTCTGCGACCCATTTTTGTTTTTGAACGAACTCCTCGTCGTTAAGGTTATAATTATCGATTGATTCTCTTAGAATTTGGAATCTTTCCGGAATATCCGTGATTCTGATCGTTTGATCTCTGTCTGTGAGCAAATGTTCCTTCAATTCTTCGTATTCGAAGATATTTCTTAATGTTTTTGAATCTGACTGTGTTGGAGCTTCAATTAGGTTACCCTCTTCATCATATCGATATTGCAAAGGTTCAACCTCCATTTGCTTGTCTTTTTCGTCCTCTTCCACCTCTTCTGCCTCAAGGGCCCAAGCATATTCTTCACCGTCACCAAAGATTTCGTACAATTCGTCGAGTTTATCCTGATCGATTTTACTTTGCTGTGAAAACTGCGACTGTTGAGCCCTTGCAGATCTCATCTTGGCTAACCGCTCGTCACGGGCCTCCTCGTCTTCGGAAAACTCGTCATCCTCGATAAAATCGTCAAATTCACCCACATTGTGATCTTGCTGCTGACGCTGTCTTGAGGCCTCCATCAAGTCGTCCTCTTCCTCCGAGTCCGCCTCCTCCATCTTTTCTTCATCCGAGGTCATATCATCTCCATGCTCATCTCTTTTCACCTTTGATTCGTCATCTGAGAAGATATCAACGAGGCCTTTTGAGGATTCTCGATCGTTGTCCGCCACGCCTCGCTTGAGTCTTTTCAACTTCGACTGGTCCTGGGTCCTGGGCGTCTCACCTGCGTTTTCACGAAGTAAATCCAAATCGTCTTCGTCCAACTCCTCGTCGTCGAGAGCTCTGCGCTTTCTTCTTCTTTTCTTTGTCGACATCACCGCGGTATGGTCCTCCTCCTCGTCGTCATCAATGAAACCCTCCGCAATTCGAGCTGCTTCCTCCTCATCATCATCTTCCTCCTCTTCACTGGAATCCGCTTGAAGCGAGCTGGCGACGCCCCTCTTGGAGCTTTCGTCTCCAGATTCCGCCTGCGAGTCGACCTCAACATCCCCTTCAATGAACGCAGAAGCGGACGGTCCAACCGTGCTCTCAGCGTCGGTGTCGGACATGTTTTGAGAAGAAAAGGTTGTTGTCAGCGGTGTCGAGCCAATAAAATTTTCAGGTGTGGGTGAATTCATCATCAATGGACCAAACAGAGTCGAATATTGTGCCTTCTGTGGATGCAATCGACATGGGGGAACCGGTAGACGGTGGCGACGGTATGGAAGTTGTGGAGGACGGAGTTTCAAGGGAAGAAAACCCACCAATGGCCACAAAATTGCATTTAAGAGGTGTGGACGATCTCTCGACTTTGGAGGTCAAGTGCTACGTGGATATACACGTGAAGCCGTTGTATAACTACGCCACGCGGGAACAGTTTGACCACTTGGAGTACCGGGTGGAGTGGATCAACGACGGAGAATTGAACTTGGTCTTTACAAACGCCGATCCAGTGAAGGCCCAGTGGGGTGCGACTGAGGCGTTGAATTTGCTGCAAAGACGCACGAGGGATGACGGTGAAGAGCCAGTGGAGCCCTTGGTGGAAAGACCGTGTTGGGATCTCTTGAGAGTGGTCGACGGACCACTCAAAGGCAAGCAGGTGATGGTGTCGCCGTTAGCACGAGAATACTCAAAGGTGGCGGGTCTGGACCAAATACCACAGGATACCACCACAGTGGTGGGTGAACCAATCGTCTTGTATGCAAGATATGCGACGGCTGCAGACCGCAAGGTGGAAAACTCGAGAGAACAGTCAAGATACTATCTCTTACACGGAGAGCCGGAAAACGCAGAAAGACCACACCGTAACCATCGGCGTGGACCTCGGCAAGGTGGCAGGGGTGGCAGAGTTGGCGCTAGAGCAAGATTCTACGAAGATAATCAACCGGATTTGATCACCGGAGAATTGCCGCCCAGAGCTCCGTACGTTGGTAGAGACAGGGCCCCACAGTATGGTCGTGGTGGTAGGGTGAGAAATAGACACCGGGACAGAGAAGACAGGGTGTCAAGACAGGACGAGGGCGACTTGTTCCCGGATTTGCTCGCAAAGAAGCAGGCCGATAGGGCAAGAGAACTGTCACCGGAGAGAATGGAGCAATAGGTCGATGAGGACTGCAGCGCAACTAGAGTGTGCTGGTCGACCCAACGATGAAGAGGTGCAGTGTGTTTGATTCAACCGTGCAAAAAAATGAAATCGACGATTTTAACACATGGCGGCGAGGTGGCAGAGGTGGCAGAGGGTGAATTTTTGTACAATTAATTGTTGATTATCTTTTAAGAAAGTTTAGCAAGTGGGGCCCTCATTGAACAGGCGATACGTGGAGGTTAGTTAATAGCAATGCTGCAGTTGACTGTGCCTCTGGGTTGGTAATACGGGAAAATCGGTGGAACAGTGTTGGCTGTGGTAGCAAATTGAATTCAACTTCTTTAACAGCAAGGAGCTTGATGAATCGAATAGAACAGACATCGAGGAGTAGAGCAGACATCGAGGAGTAGAACAGACATCGAGGAGTAGAAATGGACGTAAAATCCATTAAATAATTGAAATTTCCTGGTGACAACCCACGATTGGCTTTTTAGACCAACCAGGATCCTGGTTACTGGTCTTGAATCATAGCAAACCCGACATCTTCGCATCTTGAATCACTGAGCAGTGGCGCATGCTACTGCGCCACTTTATACCCAGCAGAAATGGCCCCCTCAATACGACACGAGATGCCAGCAAGAGGGGTTGTATCGTTTCAAAACTACTGAAATTAGTAGAAGGTAACTGCAACTATAAACAAAAAGCCACAAAGTTGGAGGTTGGTGGAGTGATGACCAAAAAGGTCAAAGTCACGTGCGCTGTGGCGCATGGGCCGCTGCTAAAAGGGTATAAGCATCCATTCTTATGGTACTAGACGCGGCATCTGTTTGAGGATTTCTTGTTCCCTGCGGAATGAGCAGAAGTATGCCGTGTACGCCACTACATACCCCACGACAAAACGCCCTCTTTTATTCCACAAAAAGAGCTGCTATTGAGCTTTTATTCCACAAAAGAGCTTCCCTTGTGCTTTTAACCATCAAAATGCACGCACAATACTAGAAAGTCCACTTTTCTTGACTGAAGCTGACAGCTGGTGGGTTATTCTGCGATGTGTATTCAGTCACGTGAGGCGTGGCGCAAGGATGCTAGAAACACGCATGCGCCACATCCATTACACCCAGAATGGTCCCCTTTTATTCTCAATAGCAGGACGCCCATGAACCATCCAAATCATTAGGTATGCACGCCCACCGCTGGAATTACATATTTCTCATTGTAAGGCAATCAGTGCTCTCAGTGCAAAACATTACTATGGTTTTTACTTCCCCATAGAAAAGTTACCTCTCATAAACCCCTATCAATGTGGTTAAATTGTCTTGATATCCTCATTATTTCAATACCACTGCACTACACCGGTCAAATAAAGCAAATATATTTTCTGGAAGAAACTCTAATAGCACTACACATCCATTGTGCATCTACTTAGATCCGGACTGACTATAGACAGAATTCAATTTCTTACAACAAACATTAACATTCACCATCAAATCTGTTCCAATTTATGAGCTACTCATAACCGATAATAAACCAACCCCAATTCAATTGCACTATCATGGAAACCTTGCGCTGCAGGAATGGAGAAAATCCAAAAGCTATCACCATGCTGAGCCACTTTCTATCTCACCGCTACACCCAATAGAACCACGACATCACACTTTCTCCCAGTAGTTACAACTCCTCTCCACCGTACTTACTTTCAACTCACCCTCCACTTGCAACCGGGTTTGCAAATTCGACTTGGTTCCTCGTCGACGTCACATGACCTCCTTACGTAATCCGCTTCCTCCACACAAACCCCCATCTTTAGCTCCAATGACTGTTGTGGCCAAACTGGCGTGGACAGCATCGGTTCTTGCCCTGATATTGCAAACATACATCTACACATATCCCGCTGTGCATCCACAGCAATGCCATTGGGCAAAGGAATACAGACCAGAAAGCATTCCGTTGGTCCAAACAATGAGGGATCTCCCTTTCATTGGAGACCTTCTCACGACGTATCTGTTTCCTGAGCGACTGCCGGAAGATACCGTGGGAGATATTCGCATGATGGCGATCGGTGATCCCCAAATCAACGGTAATTGGCCTTCCACGCCATACATCAAGAGACTCGATAACTTTGGTAACGATTACTACTTGAGACACATTTACCAGCTCATGAGAGGCCGGTTGCAGCCCACCCACATCACATTGATGGGGGACCTCTTTTCCTCGCAATGGATCAGCGATTCCGAGTTTTACAATCGAACAAGAAGAATCGTCGAGCGGATATACGTAAGACCAGAGGATCAATGCCAGGTGGAGATGGAAATTGTCCACAATTACACCAAGAATGATTGGTGGGGATTTTATCAACAATTTGAGAGAGATCTATCTGCGGGATATTACGATCAACCTGAAACTTACCATTACGAGGATGTCTGGAATTGGTACAATTCTACAAGCCCGGAACCCCTCTTTTTGAACATCACAGGCAACCACGATATTGGCTATGGGGACTCCACTTTTCAACACATGTCCCGTTGGAGAACATTGTTTGGGAAGGAAAATTACTGGATTGAATATGATAACGAGACCGACCATCCGTGGAGAATTGTGATGTTGAACTCCTTGGCATTGGACGGCCCCATGCTGCAACCTCAATTCAAAGACGCAACCTGGAAATTTGTGGACGCATTGGCCGCAAGAAACTACACAGGATCCACAATCCTCCTAACTCATATTCCTATGAATAAGAGGGCCGGATTATGTCATGATGGACCCAACGTGGCCTACTACACGGAATCAGGGTGTCATGGCTGTTCGCCGGAACGTGTGGGGCTACTTAAATCCACCAACTTTGTGTCTCCGGAAGCCACACAGAAGGTGCTCAATGCTGTCTTCAAGGACAACAAGTCTGGGATCATTCTAACCGGCCACGACCACTACGGATGCCAGAACTACATCAACTTCATCGAAGGTGAGTGGGTGGCCAGCAAGTCCATTGAGAGCGATGTCTACGTCAAGGAGGTGGTGGTCAGGTCCACCATGGGCGATTTCAGCGGTGTTACCGGGTTAATGACAGGTTTATTTGATAAGCAACAATCTCGCTGGGAATTCATCTACTCAGAATGCTATTTTGCCGTCCAGCACATTTGGTGGGCGGCTCACGTGTCACTGCTCTTGGCAATCATTTTAACTCCAATCGCATATCTCCAAAACTAGTAATGGGTGTCCAATTGGCGGCTCAACTTGTTCAGACCCTCTGTCGAAGTGAAATCTTCTAGTTCACACTTTACACTCCCAATTAACTACCCCTCGTGGCACAGCAATACTATATATGTTTATATAACGATTATCAAGATTGTAAATCATTTGATTCTGCATCGTGAACCGGCAATAACCATCAACTTCCGAGTGCCGTGGCCAAAAAGTGACGCGACATGAGGAACCATAATAGTGAGATCACCCCACATGCCGCATTGCATGATAGATGATTTATCCTTATGATTGTATGTGCTAATCAATGTTCCGCCAAGGTCACATGCAGGGTTATCAGGAACAACCAGGGTGCTTGTGATGATGTTACCCGTGTCTTTACCGCTCAGTAAACCTCCTTTTCGTAAGCTAAAGGGGGGAACAACACCTTCGCTTGCATTATGTCGCTTCCTATTTAGGAAATCATCACAATCGTGCCTTAGAAGCCACCGTTAGGTAAACACCTATTATGTCCCAACAAAAACACGTACGGTGGGCGGATGGAACTGAATTCTCAGTAGGATACGATAGTTCTCATCAAGCTGAAGTGGGTGGCTGATTGGATAGAAGTGTGGGGCTTCATGTTGAGTGGTATGCCAGCTGCGCGGTGGGAAAGTGGAATGCATGTTGCCAAAACACGGGCGATTGTACCTGCGTCAAAAAATCATATGGTCAAAACAATCCGTCCACTTTCTCCTTTCGGCTCTAAACAGGTATAAAGGCCACCGGCCGCACTGTCAACACCAACTTTCTTCTTCTTACCAACAACAAAGAATGTCCTCTACGCTTGCCGTTTCAACAGCGGATTTTGTCACTGGAACATACGCCTACGCAGCATCTGCCACGCCAACTGCGCTTTGTCCAAACTTGAACTTCGACTTCAAAGGCCAAGGAAAATCCTACCCCTCTGGTCAAGGTGAAGTTGTCGAGGCAATTGAGGTTGCCAGTGGTCAATATGAGATTGTTTACAAGTTCACAGCGGACGGATGTCCATCCATTTCCAATTTGGATCAGGCAAAGATTATAGGTGTCCAATCCCCGGAAGGTTCAGATTACACCCTATACGATTCAAACCTGAACGTCGCCAACATTGACGATTCATGTGACTGGTCAGCCAAATTTGTCGTTGATGGTCAAACATCGGGAACCCAGGTCTGCATTCCATCTTTCCAAATCCATTACGCATGGTTTTCCGGCAAGGCCTCCAATAGTGAAGAATCATCATTCCCCTACAATGGCGCATATGAGTACTTAGTTAGTTGTGAACAGGATAATAACAACAATGCTCAGGCAGACTTCCCGCTATACTGTTGGGATCCACCATCTGTGCTCACCTCTGCGTCCACGTCATCTGTGTTCACTTCCCAAGTTGTCAGTTCCTCCATTTTTCTTTCTGAAGGTGAAACCACCCATGATACCTCTTCCACACCTTCACAATCAGCCTCTTCTACACCTTTACAATCAGCCTCTTCTACACTTTTACCATCCGGCTCTTCTACACTTTTACAATCCGGCTCTTCTACACCTTTACAATCAGGTTCTTCTACCGACACTAGAAGAAGTGTTGTCCTGACCCTTTCTTTCACAAGACCCGTGTCTTCTACGACTTCATCTTCCACTGCTTCATCTTCCACTACAACCACCTCCTTATCATCCTCCTCATCCTCATCCTCTACTTCCAAGGCCACTATCACCCCAGTTCCAGCTTACGGTCAATGTGGTGGTATCAACTACACTGGGGCTACTGAATGTGTTTCAAACTGGAGCTGTCAATCTCAAAATGATTATTACTACCAATGTGTGGCAGCTCCTACTACATCCACTTCATCATCTTCCACTACAACCACCACCACCTCATCGTCATCATCATCATCATCGTCATCATCATCATCATCATCATCCTCATCCTCCTCCTCCTCCTCCTCCACTTCCAAGGCCACTATCACCCCAGTTCCAGCTTACGGTCAATGTGGTGGTATCAACTACACTGGGGCTACTGAATGTGTTTCAAACTGGAGCTGTCAATCTCAAAATGATTATTACTACCAATGTGTGGCAGCTCCTACTACATCCACTTCATCATCTTCCACTACAACAACCACCACCACCTCATCATCATCATCATCATCATCATCATCCTCATCCTCCACTTCCAAGGCCACTATCACCCCAGTTCCAGCTTACGGTCAATGTGGTGGTATCAACTACACTGGGGCTACTGAATGTGTTTCAAACTGGAGCTGTCAATCTCAAAATGATTATTACTACCAATGTGTGGCAGCTCCTGTGACTGAGACTGCGTGTGCCAGCATGTGGGCCCAGTGTGGTGGTATTGGTTTCAATGGATACACTAACTGTTGTGGTGGCGCAGTTTGTGTCACCCACGACGCATATTATGCTCAATGTACTACACTTTAGAATTTCTTACTTATCTACAAACCTACGCGGGACGTCTTACTTTATAGGGTATATTTTAAACTTATATGCGATAATCTTTAAATAATCATGCTGAGCACTTTCAAAAATCTGCTCAGCAGATCTATGTACTCTGTAAATGACAGAACAACCACGGAGGCTCATATAAATAAGCGGCAATTCAAACTACCCTATATTGCTTTGATAATTTTTCTGTCTTTAATACCATCCTTATTTGCCGAATGACGTTGGAAGACCCGTTCAGTTTCATCACTTTAAAAGCGTTCACCATCTATGATGATCCTGAGATGTACAAACAATCATATGAAAGTGACATCCACATCAATTCTCTTGAAAGATATCAACAACAGACCCAGAACAAAATATGGATCACTCTTGCTAATATCAAGGTGGATCACAGCCGAGATACTTCGAGTCTTCTTTACTCTCTCTACTATAACCTTAGAAATATAACACTACAAATCTAGTACCATAACATTTCCTGCTACTACAATACTAAGCAGCTAGATATAAGCCAATATTTGGACATTATGGGCACGTTGGTTGAACAGAATGGAATTACCCTCAGCCAGTTTTCCCCTATACATACCGCGGATGGATGGTATTATCATCAATTCGATTTCACTACTGAGATAGCAAGAATGTATTCAAAATATGCGGTTTCATGGATAGTCTTCGCAATGCCAAATGTAATCCGAAAACGGCTTTACATGGGTCATCTCGAATTCCTATGTCCATACTGTTCTCAATCTCCCCTTCAAACCGGATTTTACAATTCAAACGACTATTGCGAGCATTTGTGACGCTGCCATGGAGTTTTAAAATATGGTAACTGGATACCTGCACCTATTATTTTGAGGGCAGATCCCGCAATTGGTACCCGCATCACCTGCTTTGTCTGTGCTAGGTGCAGGAAGTCAATTATAGGTGATTCAATCCGCAAATATCATGACCATTATCAAACGGTCCATTTACAATAAGTATATAAATCAGCCCTATTTAATGACCAAGTTATGCTCCGGAGGATCCAAAGTCCTTGAGCCACTTTTCAAACTTAGCCAATCCATCTTGACCCACACTGGGTTTGATTAATTTCATGCTGACACGGAAATCTTCCAATGAAATCGATCTAACGGTTAGATCTTTATCCATCATTTGCTCCCAAGTCAGACCTCTTGTAGTGGACATAGCAGCATCTTTTGTTAGCGAATCGATGTCAGATCCAGAGTAAC
Source organism: Saturnispora sekii (assembly GCA_030563565.1). NCBI lineage: Eukaryota > Fungi > Ascomycota > Pichiomycetes > Pichiales > Pichiaceae > Saturnispora > Saturnispora sekii. The sequence goes on from JAJMJM010000022.1 coordinate 80,343, forward strand.
CCTCTGTCATGGCAACCAAGGTCTCCAAATCTTCATCAGTCAATTCATTCTCTGCGTCTTCCAACAATCGCATGAATTGAGCTCTTCTGGTTTCGGGTTCAGGCAATGGGATGTATTGACGCTTGACAAATCTTCTTCTTGCAGCATCGTCAATTGCCCAAGGCAGATTTGTGGCTGCTAGCACCAAAACCCTCGAGGATTGACCTCTGCCCGCGGACTTTGTCAAACTTGACCATTGGACTAGGAACTCGTTCTTGACTCTTCTCATTGAATCATTTTCTCCCGATTCCGATCTCTGGCCCATGAGGGAGTCGATTTCATCCACAAAGATTATCGAAGGGGCCTTGGCCTTGGCTATTTGGAAAAGGGCCTTCACAAGCTTTTCTGACTCCCCTAGAAACTTGGAAGTGATGGAAGATGCCTGGATGGAAAAGAAGTTTGACTCCGATTCTGTGGCCGCAGCTCTTGCCAACATTGTCTTCCCTGTACCTGGTGGACCAAATAAGAGCATCCCATTTGGTGGCTGTCTCAAACCGGTGAAGAGATCTGGCCTTAAAAGCGGCCAGACGACTGCCTCCATTAAGGCCTGTTTGGCACCATCTAGCCCTGCAATGTCCGACCAATGCACCTCGTCGTCATTCGAGTTCATGTCGTTGATGATCTGTCTTCCCATGTTGGGGTCGATACGCAATTCCTTGAAAAGAAGTTCATCATCTTCAAAATCAAGATCATCGTCGTCAGAAATGTCGTAGGGGGCCTTATTGGACATTAGAGGAACCCTAACTGGGGAGCTTGACTTCGCTACCGACGACGAGGAGCCGTTAGCTCTGATTTTTGTGGGGGTTGCTCTTGCTCCGCTGTGGTGACGCATATGTGTGTGGTGGTGGTAGTGGTGGCCTGTGTCGGGTCTCTGTGGAAACCTCACCTGTGCTGAGGCCTGTAACGCCGCCTTGGCTCTATCCTTTGATTTGCAATTCTGTTTCAATTTCAGTTGAACCATCTGATCCGCCATTTCTTCGTCGGGAGAATCGTACGGGGAACTTGGCGAGTTGGATCGATATCCCGGTGGGTACATTTGTGGTTTAAGTGTCTCGTCCAATGCTACGTTTTCACTTGAATCAAAACCTGCAAACATCTCCACTGAGCTGGTGGAGGTCAATGAATTGCTCTTCTGTGTATCGAGAGAATGCGATGGACCCCAAATGATGTTTGCGGCCTGCTTGGCAGATTGGGAAGTTGCAGAAATTGATGAATGGTTCGAAGTTCTCTGCAGGGAAGAGTTTGAGGAACTTCCACCGTTTGGTCGTAGAGAGCGTTTTAACAGTCGGTTTGTGTATTGAGGCTTGGTTTTACTACCGCTAGAATGCTGCTGATGTTGTGGTGCCTGCGTCTGTGGTTGGGCTTGCAGCTGCGCCTGCGTCTGCTGCTTTTGGGCCACGAGTTCCTTCTGTACCCTCTCCTTCTCTCTCTGTATGATTGCTCTTTCGTAATCTTTCTCCACCAGCTGCCAGTTGTCCTCGATCTCGGCCCGCAACTTGTTGAGTTCGTCCAGTAGCAGGATTTCCTCCGCAGTCCACTTGGCCCTGGCCGCCTTCGACTCGCTGTTCCATGTCTCAAGCTGGGTGTCTGTAGTGTGATGAAGCAAGCGGAAACCCTGCACCGCCTCCTTGTACTTACCCTGCTGCCAGTAGGTCAAGTTTGTCAAGTTGGCGTTGACAAACTGCTGGTACAAGATCCGCATCTGATCCAACGCACTATCCTTGTTACGCTTGAACATCACGTAAAGAAGAAGTAGCTTTTATTTAGAAAAAAGGTAATCATTACATCATTTACATCTACACCTACAGCTAGAAATGTTGTGACTCTACGGGACTCCCCGCGGTAAGCCGCTGGGAAGTACTTTTAAAAGCCACTCTTGATCTGCCTCTGCTGTTCATCCGTCGCCGCATCTGCACGGCACGGTCCAACACCCCCAGATGCCCATAAGTGAATATGCAGCGTCCTTTAAGTTGGAGTGGTAAACTAAGCCCTGCAGTGCTAATGCAAGCTGCAACGATAGACAAAATGGCAGAGGGGTAACTTTCGATGAAGAAGAAGAGTGGACTGGGGGTAAAAAAATTCACCCCTCTAGCTGCTACTTATACACAAAAACACGCTCAGGATCAGGGTTTCAGAAAAACTTCTTGAGCCCCCCCAGACCAAACCGGGACTTCTTCTCGGCTGATGCGGAAGCTGGGGTTGATGCAGGTGAGTCTTCCTTAATACCCGCGGAGAATGAGGCCTGGTCATCTGCGGGCTTGGCTCCTGCAGCCCTGTTGGCCCGCCTGATATCTCTGGCTCTAGTTGCATTTGCATCATGCATCAACTTTTCAAATACCATGGTGTCCTCAGCACCATCGTCATCGCCTCTTTCAGCACGTGAGAACATCTTACCCATCTCGACCAAGACCTGGGCACGCAACTTTCTAGTGTTGGATTCAACACCCTTCTCGTTGAGAACCGCATCACAAACCTTGTAGAGAGTTTGCTGGATCTCAAACTTGGAAGAGGCCCATGCAACAGAAATAAACTTCCCGGTCATAGTCTGCTCGTATTCAGCCCTCTTGTATGGGTCCATCGAGTCGAGATCTGCCTCCTCCATCTGAGACATTGCCTCCATTGTGTTCTGGGCCTCCGAGGCCTGACTGACCATGTCCAAAACGCCCTTGACAGTGTCTTTACTCTGCTTGAAGTTGGAACTGAACTTGTGGAAGCCACCCGTGAAGGCTTTCTTTGATTTGAGGTACGACGTCCCCTTGAATGTGTACACTCTTCCGATCAGATGACAGATCTCCAGTCCGAAGGATTCTAGCTTCAAGTCCTCAATATCCTGCAAAATCTGCTTTGAGAACTTCTTCCACAATTCACTGGACGTGTCTAGCGTGAATCCCGTATTGTGCGCCACAACAGGATCCATCTTCACCTTCAATTTTGACGACAACTCCTCCACCTTCTTCTCCTCTTCCTCACGCTGTTTCTTCACCGCTTCTGCATCAAACTTCTTGCGCTGCTCCTTTGCCTTCTCCTTCGCATCCTCCTGCATCTGCGTGAATGGCTTGTCCGGTGCCACGGAACCATCATGCACAGTAACATGCTGAGTGTCTGATTGATTCTTCGTCGATTTGTCCTTTGACGTGTCTGGCTTTTCTTCCGGCTTGTCTTCACCTTCCGAATCGAACATCATCTTGAGGAAGTTCAATTCACCAATATAATCCTTGAACCCTTCGCCTCCAAATATCATTGTGAAGAATTCCTTCGGATCGACGTCCTGATCGGCACCTTGGCCCTGCTGCTTCATGCCTTCCTTACCCACCTCATCGTAGATTGTCCGCTTCTGCGGATCACTCAAAACCTGGTAAGCCTCGGCAATCGCTTGGAACTTCTCCTCAGCCTCAGCGTTGCCCGGATTCTTGTCAGGATGCCACTTGAGTGCTGCCTTTCTGTAACCCTTCTTGATTTGGGTCTCATCCGCCTCACTGCTCACTCCGAGCAGGTCGTAATATTCTGTATCCTTTACCATAACACGGAGAAACAAGTGATGCAAAAGTGGGTAAACGCGTACAATCACCGTAATATGGCCTTCCCATTGGATGACGCCACGCTAGTGGACCTCTGGCGGGCCACCCTCTACAGAGAAATTCAAAGGTTGCAGACGGATTCACCATGGACCACGCAGACGGCCCACGCAGAACATGGCACCCATCAGGGGCTTGGCATTCTGCAAAGAATTGATGCCCGGAAGGAGACGCATATTCCCACCGTGGGCGTGCCTGCAGCGGAGCCCACCATTGCAGTGGATGCAGACGGTGACATGGATACAGCTGATGGTTCCCTGGCATCAATTGACTCCCCTGGACGCACCAATCTGTCAAGTGAAGATGGTGAGAATGGAGAAGAAGATGATGCAGGTGACGTGAGTACCAGCGTGGCGATCACGCTAGAACAATCCCCATACGAGGATGTGACCCCAACACTGGAGACAACCCAGTATCTGGACGAACATGTTGTGGAGTCCGGGAAGATGCCCCGATTTGACCGGATGGATTCTGCACGAACAATCAATTCAGTCATCACCGACGACCTGGACGATTCATTTGCCAGTGACGATATCCCCGTGGCTAAAGGAGGTGAGCTCTATAAACCCATCCTATTCAGAGCAGGTTCAGATCTCAAACATGACACCTCTTCAATACCGTTATCACCATCGATATCTGCTCAGTCGAATTCAAACCCCACTTTTAACTCGAATAAATCCCCCCGGATTGTCAAGGGTGGCAGCCAGATTCATACTGGATTGAAAACCTTTGGAAGATTCATTCTCCCGAAGTTGAACTCAAACAAACCTCATGGCCATAGCCACTCAAATAGCTCATCTAGTGGGGGGTTGGAGCCAAGAGAAGACAATAGTAAGGATATAGGACCAGGAGGTGATACGATAAGGTCACAGCGACTGTTATCGAAGAGAAAACCTCCACCATCAAACAAGACCCTCTTCCTGCAAGAGCAATCCTCTTCGTTTGATTCCACATCGATGGTGGATGATGATGATGACACTATGGAACCGGTAGGGGGTGATTTGGATTCTCTTGGTGACTCTGTAGTGGAATCTGTTGTGAATTCGATCGAATCTAGCGACATGGTCGACTCGGACTACTCGTATTACGATAAATCACCAAATAATGACTCCTACAGCAAGGACCAGGATGACCGGTTGGCAAATGACTTGGATTCTGACGACTACACGAATGAGGAAGATATGTACGACTCCTACTACGATGACGGAAACTGGAATAGTGATGATGATGCCATTCCTCACAGGTCCATTCTACAGCACACGGTACCCAAAGAAAGTAACGACATCACGCAAATCAACTTCAAGAAACTTCGAAAACCATTAAACGAAGATCGCAGTTCAACCAGGGTGTTAACTATCAGAAGAAACTCAAACACTTTGCCTTCCTCACAGGTGATTAAGTTAGATCTTGATGAATTCAGGAGCAAACACTCATCGGCAGCTAAAAAGCAAGATTTGGCATCACATTTCAAGTTTGAAAAAGTACCTCTGACTTTTAAACCAGTAACTAGTGGATTGACGGACTTGCTGCACAAAACACCCATCAATTTGAACTATTATGGTTATGTGAGCGGGACGCAAAACGTGAATGATCAATTGGTGTCTATCCACATCAGTTTACTCGATACATCATTGGAGTTAAAGGTGAATAACGGCTCTCAAGTGGTAGAGATCATTGGATACACTCTATATCAATATTTCAAACAGCCAAGGACGGATTTGGACGATAAATGTCATGATCCCAATAATTGGAAGGTATTCATGGTCGATTCGGACGGGGAAATGGAGGATGATTTTGGACCTTTGGATAGAAGGCGGATTCTCAAATCCTACGGTGGTGCGGATGAATTCACAATGGTGGAATGTTCTGGGGAGGAGTACCAGGAGAATGAGAAGTTGACCCCGTCACCATTGAAACAGGATCCAAACACCGCAGTTCCTGAGATTCAAGTGGACCAAACCATTGAAGAGCAGAATGACCAGTCGAAGAACAACCTCTTGGATGCCACAGGTACATTACCGTCTAATTTGACACCAACAACCTTTGGTATGGGCAGACTCAAGGATATTCATACGACTCCGGTTTATGATACGAAACAGAGCGCTGTTATAGAAGAGGAGGATTCGGACGATGATGCTGAGATGACTGACAAGGTTACAGACATTAAACGGTATTTCAGGGACCCAACCACGACTAATGACACAATATCCATGAGCACAACGTTCAACAAGGACGGTGCGTTCAGCAAGTTGAAATCAAGCAGCAAAACGATTCAGAGTATATTGCACAACACGGCAGACCATTACCAGTCAACCCAAGAGAGGCTATTTAATGGTGGTGGTGGTGGCGCTGGCGCTGGTGACGAGGAAGTAAATGCACTATTGACAACATATCATCGCTGGACCATCTGGAGACGACAGCAGATGACTTTCAAGAACAAGCAGCCCAAGACTTTGACTGTGGATGGCTACCAAATCTATATTCTCCCCTTCAACGATTTGGATGGATCTTGGTATGATTCTAAGACATACTCATTCAACATCAGTCAGATCTTGAAGATCAAGCAGAGTGTCAAGGTTCCAAATCACTTTAAAATTGTTGTGAACAAAAATACCAGTGATGGCATGGTCAAGAAGTACTATTTAGAGGCCAAGAATGAGAAGGAATGTTGTGAGATTGTGGATACGATCAAACACCTTGCACAGAATATGCATCAATGATGGGGGAGGCTCTGCGGGGCGCACTTATATAATAAATTGCAATAAAATCCGGGGTTTTCACACAAATTCATATGGTTTTGGCACCTGGAGGGGGGCGTTTGTTTGGTCACATTAGCCGTAGTGTCACTGTTTGTGCTGAGCCTCTGTACGTAAGCACACTGCGCCACATTACGTAATCGTCTGCCATTTTTACGTCCGTGTCTCTATCTCTCTGAAAAATTTTGAACCTCTCGACTTTTCAACGCTGTAACGGCGTATTGATCATCATAATGTTCCGTTTCTGTGTCCAAAGGGTGAGATTTCAGAGTACTGCGACTAGCACTGTTATCAACCAATCCACAGGCAAGTCTACAGTTAACAAGGTGATCTTGGAGGCACCGGAAAGTGTTGATTCCAGCAAGAATAGATCGTTCAATAATGTGAGGATCCAACCCCAATTACAATATTATAAAGATCCACTTCAAGCCCATTATGTTCCCCAATTGGAGAATACCAGATTGGTGCCCTCTTTAAAGGCTTTCTATGCCAGAAATCCATACCATGAAGCACATATTGACAAGTTGATGAAGGTGTTGAATAAGAATGCAACTCTACCATTTGACAGAAGAACCTCGACACCAGACTTGACATGGATCAAATTCAACGAATACAAGGAAAAGGCGGGTGGAGACACATTGAAGGAGACGGAATATTTGGAATTGATCAAGATTCTCAAGAGATTGGATTCGATAAATGTTGAGTTGAGAAGTGAGGAATTGACGTCGATTTTGAAGGAATATTCGAGATCAGACAAGGGTATGAAGGATATGAGAAGAGAGAAGTTCTTAGATCCAAAGGGACGTGCGATTGCAGTGGGTAGACGTAAATCCTCCTCTGCAAAGGTCTACTTGGTCAAGGGTGAAGGTAAGGTACTTGTGAATGGGGAATCCTTAGAGCAGGTTTTCCCTAAGTTGCAGGATCGTTTGAAGTTGCTTTATCCAATGGAATTGGTTGGCCAGGAGGGTCAATACAATGTCTTTGGTTTAGTCAGAGGAGGTGGTTCCACGGGTCAAATTGACGCTTTGAAGTTGGCAATCTCCAAGGCCTTGTGCATTCATAATCCTCTTTTCAAGCAGAAGCTCAGTGGAGCAGATTGTCTCCACAGAGATCCAAGAAGGGTTGAAAGAAAGAAGCCTGGTAAGAGAGGTGCAAGAAAGATGCCAACATGGGTCAAGCGTTAAGCCAAGTTCCACCAAGATTCCGGTGATGACAGTGTCAGTGTTACCGGCATTTTTATAATTTTACATGTAAATATCTTACGGACGAACAAACAAGCAAACAAATGAACCAAATCTGATTGTGAGTGGTTTTATGAGTCTTAAATCTTCTCAAGATATCCCATATCATCACCATCTTTAGATAATTCTTACATTACATTCATTATGGTGTATGGATTGTGATTTTGCACAAAATCCGTTTACTTCTTTACAGGACATTTCATCATTTGGAATCCTTTTAATAAATATAACATGGTCTAATAGACTATTTAAGCCCCGTTCTTTTCAAGAAATTCCTTGATGAACTTCTCTTCCTCTGGTGAAGAAGCGTCAATGGCAGCAACCTTCTTTGGGGTGGTAGACCATGGTTTTGGAACAACAAGAGCCAAGACAGCACCGATGGTACCAAGAGCCAAGTTTTGTGGAGCAACGGACTTACCGAGAATGACGTAGGCAGCACCCATCTTAGTTTATGAAAAGAGTGTTGATTTGGTGAACATTTTTTTCAGCGAAGAGAGCTCATTGGCTGGTAAGATGGTGGGGATTAGGTAAGATTACGTAATGCGTTACGTAATGTGAGAACGTCTTCATATTCACGCTTTTTTCTAGTGTCTAATTTGACTCTTTCTCTCTTGTGTTACACGGATTTATTGACCAATGCTCAAAACATTTGTTAGATATCACACAAAATTGACGGATACTTCTTTGCGAAGTATTAAAAAGGGCAAAGTTAGGAGAACTTTGCCAAAATTTGACGAAGATGGACCTTCCTTTGAAGGATTGATATTGAAATCACAAGTGTTGCAAACTTATAGAGATATATTGAGAACAGTTGCAAAAATTCCAGATGCCGGGCTACGATCAGAAACTAAGGATTTTGTGAAAGGTGAGTTCAAGGCTTGTATGAATGTCAAGGATATTGATACTAAAAGAAGTTTGTTGGTGGGTGGATTACGACAATTTAAGTCGGTGAGCAACAACTTAGGTTTGAGTCATACTGATGTGCAATTTTAGTGAATAAGGGAACGAACGTAGTGAATAAGGGAACGAACGTAGTGAGTTTGCAATGTGAACGCAGCGGTTTATGAATTAGACAAAATCATGGCAATCCAGTCACCAATATTTAACACAAACTTGAATATGAGTGTACTTAACCTGGCACCGGCCAAAGGTTTGTGTTTTTACCAAATCTTGATGCTCAAAATATGGTTTGTTGGTTGAATCTAACGAAGAGGATTTTGTAATGTAAAGCTAACCGCACGAGTTCATTTGCAACAATTACTGAAACAAATGGACCTTCCACAGTGTTAAGTTAATTTCTGTCATTTGCGCCACCAATTGACACCATTTCAACAAGACCTTCAAATAGGTGGTCACTTTGCAATGACTAAATGGAGGTTGTACGTCCCAGCTAATACCATCACTAAATCAAACCAGTAAGATGATATGATGCGACTGATGACCAGGACTTCTTCTTTTTCCTATTTCAAATAAATTGGTGCCTAAACTCTGACAAACGCATACTGTAAGCTCACTGCATTCTTGTGCTGGGTAAATCATATATGTTGATTTGAACGTCGATTGAAAACCCATATTCGCACACTATTTGCGAGTTAATCACCGTTTTCTGGCAATGCAGGAGGTAGTTTTATGCACTGAGTAGGGGTTGTAAGGGCTTAAATCCAAATATTTGGAGGTGTTTACCTACGTGCAAGGGGTACTTTACGCTACACCTAGCAGAGGTGGTGATGTATTTTTATTTCACTCCTTCCAGGAACCTTCTGTTTGAATCCAGCTACTAGCAGTGGTCATAAGTTAAACGGACATTTCAAGTAGATATGGCATTCAAATAGCAGAGAAAAACCCAGAAATCCAAACCACTATTAGATATTGTTATTATTACTTATCTTCAAGGCATTTGTTGAGATCCTAGTATCTTCAAGCTCACTGTGTGCGACTGGCTTCTTGCTGGACCCAACTGAGCGGTGGCGCATAAGCATGCGCCACTCTTTATCCCAAGAGAAATGGGACTCACGAAGCGCTTAAAGTCCGCCCGATTCGCAATAAAAACATCATCTAATGATGCAAACAATCTTTGAGAATGTTAAATATAAATCCGGCGCTTACCACCGCTTGTTTAAGTTTGTTTATTCAGCTTTAAATTATAGGTCACGTGAGCAACTCACCGGTGGGGGATTTACTCGGAATGTGCACCTAGAGTCATCAATACTGTCTTTACTTAATGCACATCTTTGTTTTGAGTTACCACTTGTTCCTTGAAAGGTTCTGGCAACATGAGCAAATGAGCGCATTGCATTCTTGTGGCAACGTTTAAGATCGAATATCACAATTCATTCGGTATACATGTGTTTTTTGTCTTGTAACTTAAAAGAACTGGTGATTTACTACTATTGAAACTTATTTCAGTGACCAAATGGCCGGAATTTAAGCGATTCTTAAGAGGCATTTCTTCTGGGCACGGAGTGGCGCATGAAATATGCGCCACCAATTACCTAATTTTATAACTCTCACGTCAACTTAGGGTGTAAAAGTGGTGGGATAATATGGAAAGTCTAGCTAGAATGTTGTTGTGGTTTGGTTCAACAGCATTGAAAAATTTATAGCTAAATCAATGGCATGAAACCAGTTATCTAACCCCAAACCAGGTCATTTACTAACAAATTTACTAGTGATATGATCGTTTTGATCGTTTTGTTCGGTTTAATCGGTTTAATCGCCTTGTAGGCACACGCAAAAACTCTTTTTGCTCGTTTGTTTATCTTAACCCCCTTATTTCCATTTATCCATCAAATTCGATCAAGCTCACAGTTTTATCTGCACATCTTCTTTACCTCACACACGCTCTTACGCTCGCTCTATACAAAAATCAACCCCTCCATCATTGGAAGAGTTGGGAATTATCTAATGGATCAGCCTTGATGACTTGATCTCTCTTTCTAGACTTTCTATCCAAAGCTCTTTCTTGTCTTTGTCTGGCATCAACTGCAGCCTTAAATTTACTTTGTGCTCTGGCGACATTAGGGGAAATGTACTCCTTGTTTTCATAAATCTTTGGTCCACCAAATGACCCCTCCAAAATCACAATTGGGGTCAGGACAAACCTAGGCCCAATCTCCACCAACGTCAAATCATCTGCATCCTTTTCGCTGATGATATCTTCCTTAATTTCCTCCTTTTCGTTAATTTGATAGTTTCTCACCCACACCTTGTTATCCACAATGGAAAATGTCATCACATGGTCAACAAAAGGTTTTGACTTTCTAGCTTGTGGTGGGACACCGAACTGTTGAATGAACAATTCCTTCATCAACTTGTAATGTGGCTCAGCATCAAACGCCAAGTCGAAACTCAGGATTGGTCTTGATCCCTTAAGACAATTACCCGTAAAATTCAATTCATCCAAAGTGTGCAAGTTCATCACATGGAACTTAATAGTTGGACCATTAGGTGGTTTCGAAATCCAGAGGTATAAATCTTGATGCTTTCTGGCCTCAAAAAACATGATATTGTTACAGTTGTACAATTCAGCAACCTCATTTAATTCATAAAGAGTCTTTTTTGTGTCCAACTTTGGCTCCTTTCTGGCATGTGGCATCAATGAGTATAAATCATTGAGGAGATGCCTGTGACGGTAGGTGATCCCTCTTGATGAAATAAGCAAAACTCTTTGTCTATTTGTCCATTTTGGTTTCTCGCCTACTTCGTTCTTGGCGGCCTTGGTTGTCTTCTTCGATAGAGCCTTGTAGATAGCAGACATCTTATGAAGAGCTCGTGAAGAGAAAAGTGAAAAAAAAATTTCACCTTCCCGATTGGGTAATAGTGGTGATCGGTGAGGTGCTTATGTCAGCATCTCATTCCAGACACGTCTTGTAAAGTGGCGTAATGAGTGATTCGGAGACTAGCAGCTCTGATGAAGACACATCTCGGTTCAAGAGAAACGTGAAATTCAAAAAGGGGACGAAGAGGAAGGCAGAGATGCCATCTGTAACACCTTCAACTCCAAAACCATTAATGGATGTTAAAGTAACGGAACCCCCGCTTAGACAAAATGAGGAGGCCCGGTTGTATGGGGATGCCGACGACATGGACCCCTTCAAAGAGGAAGACAAGTTGCAGGAGTATTCACTTTGGAAACAAAGAGAGATTGAACGGTTGAAAAGGGACAGATTACAGCGGCTAGAAAGGGAACAAAGTTAATAGTATTTATAGATTGTATAGTTCAATGTTACGGTCATTGAAAGGAGTTGATGGTCGTGCTACCACTGGGATATTGGGCCTCTAAGTCATCCGTGTTGGATTGTGTGGCAGGAACATAATCACCTCTGGCTTCCAACTCGTACCAATCAGGAGTCTCGCGGACATCATGTTCAATCAATTGTACAGGGACGTAGGAGTAGTTGGACGTGATTGAAGGCCAAAATCTGTGATAACAGCCGTAGACCACAAGCGAACCCAATAAACTGCCCAAAATGACGTCAACAAAATGATGTCTATAATCCTGAGTTCTACTCAATGCAACATAGAAGGAGTAGTAGAGGGGAGATGTACCGATGAAAAATCTCCAGATGCTGTACTTTGGCGTGAAGGCGTTCAATTGGGACAACAAAAACAAGGTCAAAAACCCACCCAAGGTGAACGACATCGAGGAGTGGCCACTTGGAGTGGTTCTGAACCCGTCCAAAAGCTTCCCCCATTCTGGGCCATTTGGATCATAGGTGGAGCAGATATCCTTCGCATAGTAAAGAACATCCGGCAAGGCGCTTTCCAGAGGTTTGCATCTGGAGAGGAAATCAGGACGGCATCTACCGATCCAGTTCTTCAAAACATCCGTCACCATCACAGTCGTGAATAAGGCAGTGAAGTACGACAAACACCCAATGTATATCACATAAACCTTGTATTTCAAAGGAGTAAACAATAACCCCGTAAGTCCAACCACAACCGGGGGCAAGACTAGTGACCAGAAAAGCAATGCCTCGCCAGGAACTCGTTCGTGGACGGTGAATGGATGAGAGATTGTAAGATCGTTGATGGTGAACTGTCTCTCAAAAGGATGTGCTCTTTCCAACCATAAGGAATCGGCAAAAAAGATGATAATGACATAGATAGCATCCCAAAAGTGCCAGTATGATAATCTGGCCTTCAATGGAGACGACATCCATTGAGAAATGATAGCGTCTCTACTCAAATGCATGCTGCGATAAAGAGGGTAATTTATAACGTGACCACGCGCCAACAATCAATAAAAATATTCTACTCCGGCGGTACTTTCACAGTAGGATGATTCGCTGCGGGGGACCAATATTTTACTGGGGAAAATAGTGGGTAAAGAATCGAAGCGTAATCCCCACTGGGCCACGGACGGCCAATCTCGCTCAGCCAAAATCATCAAAAAATATTATTAAAAGTATAGAGTTGTAGAGACCCACGGAAGGGTGTTTGAAACGTATTCATATCTATTAAGGGTATCCCAATACATTTCAAAAATTTTCAAGCATAAACCCAAACCTTCCATCCCACCAACATGTATCTGCTGGCAGTGAAGAAAACCAAGGCCACAGCACTCGTGCAGCCCGAGAAGATGATCAAATTGTTGTAATTGGCCACAGTTTCTTCGTTAATGAATTGAGATGCCACTGGCATGCAGATCAAGTTACCAAATGCAACAATGAAATAGGCAGTCGCATATCTTTGGCCAAACTCCCTTGTTTGAGAAATCTGGGAAATCAAGACCGGTGTAAGAGCATATGCGGAGGAGAAAACAAACCCGTACAGTGCTGAAAAAAAGTAAAAAGCACTCTCGTTGTAGTATGGCAACCAGACCACAAATTGGGAAAACAACATGAGGATGATCGTCAAGACCATTGTGTTGTATCTTCCGATTTTGTCAGACAGATACATGGGGATGATTTTACCCAATATCCCACTTGCGTTCATCACCGTGACGATAAGATATGTTGTGGAATCGGTAAGGCCTCTGGCACGTCCGTAGGTGGCAATATATGTAATAACAATGACAATGGAAAACTCGTTGAAGAACATCCCAATCACCAAAAAGAGGTATTTGAGTTCCTTGAAGTTGTTGAAATTGAACATGTTCCATAACGTGAACTTGAGACGATCCTTCTTGGTCCCAATGAACTTATGCTCGTCCTCAAAGACCTCACATCTGTCCTTAACCAGCACGAGAGAAAGGATTGAAAACGCGACACACATCGAGGCCAAAATCACCATCGAGTTCGAATACCCAATCGACGGATATAGGGATCTCAACATCACAGGAAAAAAAATCCCCGACACCGACCCACAGGAGCTGATCCCTGTGGCAATACCCCTTTTTTTCAAAAACCAGTGGTTGATCACACCCACCAATGGAGTCAACGTGATCCCAGACCCAACACCCGTGCAAATCCCAAACGCTAAAATAAATTGCCAAAGTTGCTTACAGTAAGCAGTCGCATATAATCCACCGCAGTTCAGCACCATACCTGGGATTAGCACCCACTTTGCACCGTAGATGTCAAAAAGCGGACCCCCAAAAATCCCCATTGAAAGGTTCGTGAACATATACAGAGAGAAGATCCACGAAACCTTCGACAAAGAAACACCCTTTAACTGATCTGCCGTGATATACAACTGGATTGAGGCCATTGTGTCCATAACACCAAAAACAGTCATCAACCCAATAAATGACCCTGCAACAACGAGCCAAGCTTTCAGTCCCCCATCTGGGAACTTCATGTCATCCTCGTGCCCATAAGCATCGTATTCATCCAGTAGCACTGTCTTTTCGTCAAGAGACGCCTTGTTACGCAGACTCATCTTCGGCTTAAAGAGGAGAATCTTAAAATGAATAAAATTTTCAACGGTTTTCATGAGCCAAAGTCCGGGGTTATGATCAACGGTTCCTGTGGATCCAGCAGGGTATAAATACAGCTATCAATGATTAGTTTTGAAGAAAGTGAGTCACCTTTTATCTGCAATGATTTGTCATAAAAAATCTCGACTGTGATAAGGTTTAAAGGCCAGAGCCTAAGACGGTTCTAGACCAGACTCATTACTAATATTACCTTATTAAAACCGTATAAAAATCATTAAAAACCCCAAGAAGACGTCACTTGGTTACGTAGTTATATACAAGAAATGACCGTGACTCACATCACGTCTCTATTTGCCAAAATATCCACACCCCTCTGTTCCCAGTAATTGATGACACTGTCGTTGATTTTGAGCCATCTGAGCTGTTGACTCAAATCCACATCAGAGGTATCGACCTGACCCAACTGATTGTACACATCACTGTATCTGTTGTCAAGCAAAAAGTCCATCTCCATGTAGCTCTTGAAGTTCTTGAGCTTTGGTAGGAAGTGGGGACAACATAACTTGAAGAGTTTGAAGTAAAGGTCGATTTTTTCTCCCGTGAGGTGTTTTGAGGACTTGATGGTCCCGTCTCTCAATGCATGCCAGTCGGCGTTGGTAATATAATTCGAACCCATCTGAATGTTGGAGTTGAGCAATCTTTCAAACAAATGGAACGTCTGATCAATTTCGAGCGGAACGCTACCGCTGGCCTTCAAAATACACCGATGGTAGACGTTGGATTTTGGGAAATTGTAGAGATCTCCCGCTTGAACAATGCTCTGGAAGATGTCCAATTGACCCCATTTGATTGATTTCGTAATCAAACAGTTGAAGAAGGGCTCATCCATGGTTTTCAAGTGGGCATAGGTCTCGATGAGCGATTTGAGGGCCAGAGCCGCGCTCTCGTCAAAATGGTGGTATTTATCAAAGAATATGTCTAGGTAGGCGTCGTTTAAGGAGGAGGAGACGATATTGGTGGTCTTGCCCTCGCTTTCAAAATGCTTCCAAGTGTTCTTCCAAATGTCGGTGACCTTATCCAAATCCTTTGTGGACGACCAGGTGTTGAACATGAACTTTTTAACGGAATTCAACTGGATTGGAGTGAAGTATGGCAGTGTGTTGTCAAAGCAACCATTGAAGAAGACATTTGCGGTCTCGTAATCGGAACAGTAGCCCACAAACGACAAATGAGCCTTCGACATGTAATTCATCACCTCCTTTGACGGTTTCATGTTTCCTCTGTTGTAGAACTCAAACGTGCCTGTTGTGATCTCCTTGAACAAGACCAACGCCTCCTCGACCCTATTTTTCATCAAACAGGCCTTCAGCATAGCGATTTGGAGCTCCGAGTGGATGAAAAGTCTGTTCTTCTTCATGTTCTTCACCTTCAGATAGATGGCCTTCACCTCGTCGAAGTTGAAGTTCTTGCGCTCGACGAGGATCGAGATCACGGCACCGAGGACGGATTCCGACGTGGCCAGTGGGGACAACTCATCGATGTTTTTGGCTTTGTGCCACAACCCCGCAGCCTCGTCCACAAGGCCTAACTCGGAGTATGCCTTGAATAAGTGGGTCAAGCCTCTTTGAGAGACGGACACCTTGGTCAGTCCGCCATCGCAGGATTTGACAATATCGTCACCGATTCTCAACAAACTGGTCTTCAAGTGGCCCTGAACCCTTTGAAGTGGGGAATTCACGTCTCTGTCCTCGTTCTTGTTCAATCTGCCCAACTCGAATCTTCTCATTCTGATACCGTTTCTCAGCAAGGAAATCAAGTCGTCGACTCTCGTCTCATTAAGCTCTCCGGTGATCACCAACTCGTCGTAGAGAGGCATCACCTTGTCCACTGCATCCCAGAACTGGATCGATCCTCCATGGACTGTTGAGGTCCGTTGGTCAAAAAAGGAGTTGTGGGCCAAACACTCATCAAATGCAAGCAGCTTTCTGTAATATGGCAAACTTTGCTTTGGTAACGATTTTGTGAAGTCATCCAGCGCTGGGATACCCAGTTTCCCACCAGTCGCAACCTGGACCTTTGCTGGAGAAGTGTGGTGAAGCTCCCGTATTTGGCGATTTTCCCGATGAATTTTCTGGGGGAAGATGTTGTTCACAGTCAGACACGACTGCAGTGATATTCTACCCGAGGGTGTCAGATGTTGGACGTTTCTAAGCATCTTTTGGTGAAAAGAAGGTGTCAAAGAAGAGGCGTAAATTTTTTAACCCCGAAACCAACTGAAAAGTCCGAAATCATGGAACTTCCATCGAATTTGGAGCAAAAGATTGCCAAGTTCTTGCCCAGGACCTGTAATGAGAGGCCTTTTGTGACTTTGACGTACGCTCAGTCCTTGGATGCAAAGATTGCTCTGAAAAAGGGAGAAAGAACGGCCATTTCACACCAAGAAACCAAGATCATGACTCACTACTTGCGTAGCAAACATGACGCCATCCTCATTGGTATTAACACGTATCTTGCAGACAACCCCAGTCTGAGAAACAAATATGATGGTCATCGCATCAGACCGGTTATTGTTGACCCCCACTTTAAAATGATGGACACGTATTCGACGAGTGAATTGTTTGATAATGTTAGGAGAGGTATTGGGTTGAAGCCGTTGGTTATTGTGAGTGAAACCACGGTTACCGCGGAGATCACGGCCTTTTGCAAGCTCTACGACGTGGAATTGGTTGCAATGGAAACGGCAAAGATGGCATGGAGTGAAATCTTCTCTTGCTTGAAATTGCACGGGATAAAGAGTGTGATGGTTGAAGGAGGTGCTAACGTGATCAATGCCCTTCTTATTGAGCCTCAGCTCATTGATTCCCTCATCATCACGCTGGGACCCGTTTATTTGGGCCAAAATGGGGTGAGCGTGACACCGGTGAAACCTGTGCAGCTTTGTCAACCAGAATGGTGGTGCGGACAGTTTGATTCCGTTCTTATGGCTAAATTACACATTTAATCTTGATTTTATATACGTAGACCTCCCCTAGAGACAAATTCTATACGAAGCGTATCTACCAGAGGTTTCCGACCTTCTGACGATTTTGACAACCTCACCTCTCTTCAAGCCAAGGTATCTGGCCACTGGATCCTCGCTCTGGATTCTTGGCAATTGGGACTCCTTCAAACGGTATCTGGAAAGCAAGTCCTTCTTCTCAAGGGTGCTCAATCTAAGATGCTTTGGAACCAATTCATGGTGTGTGATGTTGACAACAATGTCGGACTCTTGAAAGATCTCAATCACCGCAGGTTCTGCAGCGTTGACTGCCTTCATAGCAGAAGGTGTCATGTTACCACTGGAAATAAAAATACCTCTACTAAAGTTCTTATCCGTCAAATGAGAACAGAACTCCTTCATTGTGGAAATACCAACCGTGTCTTCCCCGCAGAACTCAACCCACAAAGTACCCAAATCACCGTATTTTTCCTCCATTTGAGGCACTGGATTTGCCTGGAAGCACATCATCTTCCTTTGAGGCAACCCCATTGCATCACAGTATTTCTCTCTGAATTGATCCAAAGTAAGATCCAATTCCTCCCTGCTAATGAAATACCCTCTATCTTTCACCATCTCCTTCACAGTTCTGAAAGCACGCCATAGTCGGCTCGTACTACGTTCACTATCCTCCATTAATGAAGAGAGCAGGACCAAAAATTTTCATTCTTTGGAGGGGGCAAAAAAATTTTAGGGGAAGCGAGGGTTACGTAAGCACTGCTCAGCACCATTACCTTGATATTTCCTTCTTAATTTACAAATCCCAGCTTAAGTTAGGTGTTTCCCTTTGGAGTTATCGTTCGTGGAGACACAGCCAGTTCCTGTTTGCGTAATTCTCGTTTCTTTTCCTTGGTGAGATTCCCAGTAAACGCTTCAAACGACTTTAACGGGGAGTCTAGACCGTTGTTGGTGTGGAAAGACATGAGCGGTTTCATGAGGGTCATAACGTCGCCAATTTGAAGCAGTCGTAAAACAGAATCTCTGATTCCGTATTTGGAAACATCGGCCCCACAGGCCTGAAAGGATCGCAATGATTGATTGGAACCCACTTGCTGTTCTAAGAAATCAAAGTCCATATATGCACCCTTGGAATCTATGCACACGTCGTAACGTTCAATCTTCAAATCCGGATTTATGTGGACTTTCAGCGTTCCCGTGTGGATCAAGCTGGACCCGTCCGTAAACTGGGACCAGAACCTAAACTTTGGTGATTCCAGTGAAGTTGAACCATCATGTAAAACCTTTGCTCTAACTAGTTTGCAGCTAATGTCTATTTCCACCTCTGATTGAGTCAATTCCATCGCCAGATGGGGGAGCAGAAAGTATGAAAACGTGTAATGACGAGGTTCGTTTGCTAAATTCAAGGATAAGGAAACATGGGCCGTTGGAGTGAAATAATCGAGAATTGCCATCTTCTTGCTGTCCATGGAGTTGCCGCCAATCTTTATGGACATCAGATCGTGTAATTCATGCAATCGCACTATCGATATGTTGGCTAAGTGTCTATGAACTTCATTATTCACCATCATCTGAGGAGGCATAGTGGACACCGCCATGGGAGAATTTGGTAGGGAAAGTTCACGGTTAATGGCAAGGGCATTTCCCGATATCAGCTGGGCGTTTATAGTGGGGGGGACCCATCCGTTTTCACCGTAATCCATTGGTATCAGAGGCTTGTAAGGAGAAAAAAGAGATCCAATGATGGTCACGTGATGCTCAGCAGGCGATACCAACAGGGTCTCTTGGGGGTCTACTGCCAGTATCGGACCAGATAAGCTCATCTGAGGAATGCATTTCAACCTAATTTTTATTATACGCAATTACATAACTGTAACGTTTATTTTGACTTCGATAAGTCCTTTCTCTTCTTCTCCAACTTTGATTTTCTTTCTTCTTGCTTGGCCAACCCGTATTGCATCTTCTTGTACAACTTACGTTGCTTGTTGGACATCATTGCCTTCTTCAATTCACGCTCTTCCTCCTCTGCGGTCATTGCATTAGCCTTACGCTTCTTCGTCTGCTTGACGTCGGAATATTTAACACCACGAGCCTCCAATTCAAGTTCACGTTGTTCTTGCAAGTCTTCATCCTCCTCTTCCACGTCAACGTCCTCATCGGCAACTTCCTCAACCTCTCTTTCGGCATCTTCCTCATCTTCCTCTTCATCACCACCAGCAAGCTCTGCGGTTGGATCGTAACTGCCAGCATCACCCCATGGAGATAAGTGAGGTGGCAAGGTTTCCCCAACAGCATAATCACTCACGTTCAAAAGTTCGCCCTTGTTCAAACAGTCAAAAACCCATTGTGGTTGGATGTAAACTCTACCTTGGACCTTATTGAGCAGCTTCGGTCTGTCGACTATTTGATGAGTAACTGTACTCAAGTCAATATCGCTTGCGTCCTCTAATTCGTCCAATGCGGCTTCGCTAATCACCTTCCCACCACCGGAAAGAACAATGAACTCCAAAACATCAACAGGAACCTCTCTACCGATAAAGAAGGTGAATTTGCTGAAGAGGTGGGAAACAGGGTTGGCATATTTACTTGGTTGGGCCAATTCGTCACCCGCATTCTTGTTGGTATCCTTGAATTCGTCCAATTCGATTTCCTTCACGTTTTCTTCGCCTGTTTGAGCATCTTCAAATTGGTCGTCATCCTCGTCGTCTTCGTTCTCGTCTGCCTTGATTGCCTTTTCGATTTCCGTTCTGGAGAGCTTTGTTTCCTGTGAATCTTCGCCTTCAGCCACCTTAGGTGCCTCCAAACTCGTTTTTTCGTCAGTTTCCAAGATGTACATTGAAATACCACCAATACCCTTCAATCTGTTTTGATTGATTCTTGGTGGGTAGACCAATTCCGCGTCTGTGTACAGCTTGTAGAGAACAAAGTGGAGCAAGGTTGAATAGAATTCCAAGAAGGATTGCATGATCTTAAAATCCACATCGGATGGAATGTTTTGTGGGAATTTGAAGGGAACCAACCATCTGATTTCTTCACCTCTCACAACCGCAGAATAGTAGACACCCTTAATACTGACAAAGACCTTCTTAAGACATCTTTCTCTTGCAACAAATGCCAACCATTGATTGATCAATTCGTTTGCGTCCTTTGTAATCTTAGCACTCACCTTAGATGTGGCAGGCATGTTAGCAAAGAGGAAAAGCATGTTCAAGCCATCATCCAAATCTCTGATGGCGTCCAAAAACGTTGGATACCTTTCCTTAATCACTCTATCCAATTGATACTTTGGTCTTCTGTCCTCCAATCTCTTGGCAGTTGCAATCTCACCTTTACCTAAAGCCTTTGTCAATTTCTTCGCAAATGTCTTGTGTTCCCTGAACTTGTTCAAGATTGGTTCGTGCATCAAATATTGGATATCCTTAGCATAGTAGAACGTCACTGGAGCAGCCTTACCCTTGTTCGCCTTCTTTTTGTTTCTTGGTTCTCTTGGATAAATACCCTTAAAAATACACAATCTTCTGAAATCAGCAAGTGTGATTTGCAATTTTCTGATTGCCTGAGTTCTGGTGATGAAATTTTTGGCAGCACCTGCCTGATGCTTCTTCTTAACAACCGCCATGCTGTAGTGATTTGAAGGAAAGCACAGTAAGAAAAAAAATTTTCAGAAGAAAAAAATCGGTGCACTGCCTGAAAAATTTATGGCAGTGCTTACGTAAGGAGTTGATCTTGGTTTTCATTCTGAGACGTGTAAGCAATGGGTATAAAACCGGTTTTAACGACAAGACAAGCTCTCAAGGCCTTTTTGGGAAGATCCACTTGGTCAACTAGAAGTGTCTTGGCAAATTCCGGGGACTCTAGGGTTCAAATTACTCCCGAAATGGTGGACTCTCTTTTGGACCTTTCCGGTTTATCTAAGGCCATCACCAGTGAGCAGAGGACAAGGTTGGAATGCGGACTACGTGATCAACTTCGCTTTTTGAACTCACTTCGTTTAGTTCAGGGAGAAGCGTGTGGTTTGCAGAGATTAATGGATGATAAAGGCGGTGATTCTCTGGCGTTTGAGACGTTGATGGCAGAGATTGAATGTCTAAAGCAAGAGGAATCCAAGGGGGAGGTTGACGGATGCTGGAACACCACACGGGAGGCGGGTGACACCGAAGAAGGCTACTTTGTAGTTAATGAAGGTTTGATAAAAACATCTGATAAGTAGGTGTGTAACTTGTATATAGGTAAATATTGAATACTAAAATGAAGACATATATGGTGTCAGGGATAGAATTGAAGTGAAAGTGCGATGTTCTGATGGTTTTGAGCGGTAGTTGGGAGTATTGTGCTGAGCATGTTTGCAGAGGGGGGTAGCTCTCTGGTGTATGGGTTTAGACAGTTGACCATGTGGGAAGAAGTTGGGGCAGTTGTACTATTTATAAGGTTTTTTTTGGTCTGATCTACGCTGTTTCAACTATGCCTCTATCTAGAAATGCCGATAGTCGATCCAATCTTCCAAAGTCTGAAGCGTGCAATTTGTCAAACTGCAGTGATCCAGAATAAGAAATTATATTAAGAATTACAATTCTATAGTTCACGTTTTCACTGAGTTACCCATTAGGCCATATTGATCTTCTTTTCACTCTAAAATATGAATGATTTTTGAAACTTGTATACGCATAAAAAGGGCCCTATAGAAAGATCTTGCTGAGTTCCAGGCATGAGAAGTATGATAGGTATAGAAAGGTAAAGAAAACACTTGTGCATAAAGTTGTCATTTCATGAGCACTTTCTTGTAAGGCCAGATAACAGCTAATTTACTGAATTAATGGGCTTCAATGAAGCAGAGGGTTCAAAAACGCACATGGCCTACAACTTGTTGCGTTTTTAATACCACACCTCTTTCCATGTTTTTTAAATTGCAATTCAATCAGCAAACGCCACTACCTGAAAGCAGTTGACACTACTCAACATCAGATGGACCACATCCAGAACGAGTTGAATAAATTTATCAACAATGAAACTCCTCAAGTAGAAAGCTGAATACATCATTCAAATAATTAAACGCAACCACCGGTCAAAATAGAGGTTTAATCATTGTTTATCACTATAAAAGAATGCTGGTACCAAAATGACAGCAGTTAAGAAAGGTATCTTCAATTAAGTTAAATGGCCATTTTGTCGTGCTATCCCAATATTGTACTGGTTTCAATGCCATCTACTCATCCATTCAAGTTCATCTTACTAGATCTAAAAGCATCAATGCTGAGCACAACACTGCTCATCCTATACTCAAGTGACTACACATTGCGCTTATTGCAAACGGTTTTTGGCTTCTTATAAATCACGCTAACTAAAGCACTAGATTTTAAGAAATTTTATAATTCCTAAACGGCTGCTGGGATGTCCCACTATCATATCGCCGCATCACTCCAAAAAAGAATTTGATCAAACAAAAATCGTTTAAAACAATCCAAGTAATCACCATTATCAACATGATAAACAATATTTGACACCGGGTAATTTTCACCATCAGCAAATGGTGTTATTTCCAGTAATAAAAACCTTTATCCTACTAAAGTTATCTCTACCTTACCTATTCTTCTACCTCTATGGCCATGATATATGGCCGACAAGGTTTATAAAAATCGCTACAACGAGTTGAAAATCCTTCTTCTTTTACCAATTATTATACACACTTTAATAACACATTATTTACACCTCCTTCTTTAACTGCTAACGCCTCCTAGCTCCCTCCTTCCTCACCGTGCTGAGCAAAAAAGAACGTTAGATTACCGAATTAGGAAATTTTCATTTAAAAAAAATTTTCTTCTCTTTTACTTGTTCTAAGTGATTAACGATGTCTCGTGTGATCATCAAAGGATTGCCAAAGTACTTCACAGAGAAGGATTTGGAGGGTAGATTTGCCCAGCAGGGGCTTTTGACGACAGATGTTCAATTGAGAAGAAATCCACAGGGTCAATCTCGTAGATTTGCATTTATTGGGTTCAAGAATGATAAAGATGCGGAATCGGCTGTGAAACACTTCAATGACTCATTCATGGACACCTGTAAGGTTCAAGTTGAATTGGCGAAGACATTTGTTGATCCTTCCGTGCCGAAATCGTGGAAAGAGAAATCGAATGAACGTAGGCAGTATTTGGAAAGAATGGAGGAAAAGCTGGCAAGAATAGAGAAGAAAAAGAATTCAAAGAGGGTCAAAAGAGCCAAGAAGCAAGCGATCATTGACGAAAACAATAAGGAGTTAAAAGAGTTCCTAGATGTGATGAAACCAGCCATTCAACAAAAAACATGGAACAACGGTTTGGAGGCCAGTGAAGGCGGTGCTCCCAGTACTATGGAGTTGAACAAAGCATTGGGTGTTGAAGAAAAGGCATCTGATGATGAATACGAAACTTTTGGCAAAAATAACGAGGAGGAAGATGATGAGCCAATGATGCCATTGGCAAAAGCTCATGACGAGGCAGAGGATGAACCAATGGTGCAGGATGCAGATGATGAGCAAACGGGTTCTGTTCAGGTAGAAGAAAAGGTGGTTGATGAGGATCAGGATGATATGGATTGGTTCCTAAAGCATCGTACAAGAATTGTTGAAAAGAAAACAATTGAAGAGAAAGAGCCGAAACAGGAGCAGGCTGAGGATAAGAAGGACCAATCTGAATCTGAATCTGAATCTGAAGAGGAACAGGAGGAGCAAAGAGAATTGACTCAGGAAGAACAAAACATGGAGAAGATTCTCCAAACAGGTAGATTGTTCCTTCGTAACATCCTCTATTCTTCAACAGAGGCCGACTTCAGAGACCTATTTTCACCGTTTGGTCCTCTAAGCGAGGTTCATATTGCCTTGGACACTCGAACAGGCAAATCAAAGGGATTCGCCTATGTTCAGTTTGAAAACTCCAAGGATGCTGCTAACGCCTTCATTGATTTGGACAAACAGATCTTCCAGGGTAGACTTCTACACATTCTACCTGCTGATGCCAAAAAGGACCACAAGTTGGACGAATTTGAGCTGAAGAACATGCCTCTAAAGAAACAAAAGCTGATGAAGAAAAAGTACGAGGCCTCCAAGCAAGACTTCACGTGGAACTCCCTATATATGAACAACGATGCTGTTTTGGACTCTGTGGCCTCTCAATTGGGCATAAGTAAGCAGGAATTGATCGATCCAATGAATTCTTCCTCTGCAGTTAAACAGGCTCTTGCAGAAGCCCACGTCATTGGGGATGTTAGAACCTATTTCGAGACAAAAGGTGTTGATCTCACCAAATTCAACACAAGAGAAAGAGATGATAGGGTCATTCTTATCAAAAACTTTCAACACGGCACCACAAAGGAGGATCTCGGTGAAATCTTTGCTCAGTATGGTGAATTGAACAGGATTTTGATGCCCCCAGCAGGTACTATTGCCATTGTGGAATTTAGAGATGTTGTCTCTGGTAGAGCCGCATTCAACAAGTTATCATTCAGAAGATTGGGAAAGTCGATTCTCTATCTTGAAAAGGGTCCCAAGGACCTCTTCACCAAGCCAGCCGGCGAAGCCGACCAATTGGAGCCTGTCTCGGGCGAAAATGCCAAGGAGATTGAGGCCAGCGCCAGAGATATCTTAGAAATCGATGAGGAGGACAACAAAATGGAATCAGGCCCAACAACCTCGATTTTCATCAAGAACATCAACTTTGCCACCAATAATGTTGACTTGACCGCCATTTTCAAGCCATACCCGGGGTTCATTTTATCTGTCATTAAAACAAAGCCAAATCCCAGAGGCGGGGAACCCCTTTCTATGGGTTTTGGGTTTGCTGAGTTCAAAACAGTTGATCAGGCCAAGGTGGCCATTAAAAACTTGGACGGAAAATCGTTGGATGGCCATAAGCTTCAGTTGAAGATATCCACAAGAGTTAACAACGCTTCTGACGCCAAAAAACGGGGCACCAGCACCAAAATCATTGTCAAGAATTTGCCTTTCGAAGCCACGAGAAAGGACGTCTTTGAATTGTTTCAATCCTTTGGTACACTCAAGTCTGTCAGAGTTCCAAAGAAATTTGACAGATCTGCTAGAGGTTTTGCATTTGTTGAATTTGCTACAGTGAAGGAGGCAAAGAGTGCCATGGATCAATTGCAAGGGGTCCATTTATTGGGACGTCGTTTGGTTTTGGATTTCGCTGCTCTGGAGAGTGAAGACGTGGAAGATGAAATCGAAAAGTTGACCCAGAGGGCCAAGAATACAATGAACAGTAGAAAGATGGCGGATATCAGATCGGGTAATTCCGGCAAGAGGAAGTTGGAACTGGATGAAGATGAAGAACAGTAATGGTTTGGGGTGATCTAATAAACTACATAACCCTATATAAAGATTGATTAAAATTAAATGGAAATATTGGCTAATTCTTTTTCCAAGTCGGCCAATCTGGATTGGATGATTTCCTCCTCTTCTGCTTCCTCTTCGTCCTCGGAATCGTCCTCTTCTTCGTCCTCGGAGTCCAATTCTTCCAAATCGTCCAATTCGTCGATTTCACCCAAGCCCCTATCTTCAAAAACGTCTTGAATTCTTTGCAATGATTCTGAGTCCTCGTCGAATCTGTTACCATTCAATTCGACCGAGTTCAGCTCCTTAAAATTTGCCACTGATCTGGACAACAATTCCAACGACTCTTCATCTAATTCGTTGTATTGAAGTCTCAAAATTTGCAATGAGTTAGTCTTCAGTTGAGACAGTGCCTCAACCACGCTTAAACAACCCTTTGGCTTCAACAAACAATCATTCAAGTTGAGCTCAATCAATTGGGCCCAATTCTTGAGAGCAGCGGAGAGAGCCAATGACCCTGGCAACGTCAATGTGTTGTCTTGTAGGTCTAGAACCTCCAACTCCTTCAATTCCCCCAACCCGTATGTAATCAAAGTGGAGATCCCTTTTGGTCTGATACCGTTTTGGTACAACTTGATTTCTTTCAAGTGCTTGTGAGCCTTGAACCCCAAGGCCAAGGCATCACATGATCCGTTCTCTAATCTGTTTCTACCACACCAGAAGGAGAGCAAAGGCTTGGAATCGTCACGAATCTGAGAATTCCTGTAGAGGGCCTTACCGATTCTGGCACCCGAGAAAGGACCAAGACCGTTATTGGAAAGAATCAAGTGTTCAACCTGGACCTTGGAAAAGAAATCTTCTAACAGGTCGATTGTGTCTTGACCCAGGGCATTGTCACTTAGATTCAAAACTGACAATTTTGGTAGCTGCAAGAGTGTCTTGAAGAAGTGGTCCAATGATGCTGGAATCTCAAATCTGTCTCTTGAAACATAAATATCTTGAAAGTTCACAGCACTGATCGTGTCCTTGTGGTTTAACATCGCCTCTGCCAACAGTTTTGAACATTCTGGAGAGATGGTGTTACCAGATATATCGATTGCTTCAATCCCCTTCAGAGAGTTCAACTGATCGATATATTGAGCAATATCGGTCTCCACATCAAACTTCAGCCCCTTATTTCTAAGAGAGAAAATCTTGGACTCGTCAATGATCACCTTGGGCGTATATTTGGTCGTCATTTCACCTTACTTGAGAGAAGAAGCCAGTAAAAATTTTCAAGATTTTCATATTACCATAGAGAGCGGTGTGGAGGAACAAATCACCGAGTGGGGCAAGCCGGTTCATTAACGTAAAGTTTATAAAGGAAGTATGTTCAAATGGTATCTTTAACTACAACTTTTGTTCATTTCTTCTTCTTGAACAATGGAGAACCGATGTCCTTTCCCCTCAACTTGATACCCAAAGCCCTTTCCATCTTTGCCAACACTTGCTGGTTTGGAGTGGCTCTACCGGATTCGTAATCATTGACCACGGTTGGCTTTTCGTTGATCTTGGTGGCCAAATCCTTTTGAGTCAGCTTCAAGTCTTGTCTACCCTTTTGAATTGCCTTACCAACAGATGCTTCCACCTTCTTTGGAACAATGATTTCATCTGATCTGTCCACCTTGGTCAGATGTTGGCCTTCTGGAGAAGACTTGGAGTTGGCACCACCGTACTTTTTATCGACAGCAGTGATGGCCCCGGTTCTTCTAGCCGCGTTGATTTCAGCAGCAGACTTAATCACACGCTCCTTTGGTTGAGCACCACCCACACGGGCCTTACGCCCAACAATTGTAACGTTATCCCAATCAGACATTCTTGGTTTTGCAAAAGAAAAGGGTAGTGAGAGAACGTTGGATTTAGGCATACTTTTTTGCCACTGATGATGTCAAAAATGAGTCACGTGACAATGGTACAATGAAGTGAATCACATTCCAATAGAGACCTGGAGGGGGGTGGAAGAGTGGAGTTGCCAGATGAGTGAGTGGGCAGATGAGTGAGTGGGCAGATGAGTGAGAAGTTCAAGTTCGTGGTTTTGTGTTGATTAAGACAAGCATGTCATGGATGGTGTTTCAAAGGCTTGAAATGGAGATGGAGGGAAAGGACGGGTGATTTTGGTGAATCATATGACATTCAAGGCAAGATTAAGAGTCCACTTGGGTATTATTTTTGGGTTGGTATTGCTTGTCATCAATTTTTAAACAAATAGGTAATTGTGATGTAATTGTAATTGAAATTGGAAGTGGAAGTGGAAGTGGAAGTGGAAGTGGAAGTGGAAGTGGAAGTGGAAGTGGAAGTGGAAGTGGAAGTGGAAGTGGAAGCGGAAGTGGAAGCGGAAGTGGAAGCGGAAGCGGAAGCGGAGATCAAAATGGAATCAAAGTTGTAGTTACCCTTTAATTGTTGAAACAAATGTGATGGAGCCAAAAATCACCATGATTAAACTATTCCTCTTCTGTATCCCAGTATTTTTGTTCCTGTATGCATAGGGTATATTGTGGCAATGCCTCATTCCATCATCTTCTTGAAAAAGGTATAACCTTGTTTCCAAAGTTCATCACCCGGTGCAGCCGCAGCGTCTGTGGTGCCCAAGTCGGCATTGGATTTCGAAATGAATTGTAAACTTTCGGCACTCAATTTCATCTGATCGAACTTAAGATCTAGTTCTTCCAAAGCAGCCTGCTGGTCTGAATTAAACGTGAAATCCAATGCAAATGTGCCACCTAACTGCTTTGGCACGTGAAATTTATTGGTATCGCCGATATTCAAGATCTCCATCAATTGAGCCTCATATTGAGTTTCAAAAAACTTCCGACGATCTCCATTCTTCAATTTCCTCAATATATACTCCCTGTCCTCGACCTGAAACCCATAATCCATTGCTAACTGTAGATTCATGTCTTTAATATCCGGATCCTGTGTTTGATGGGTTTTTGGCCCCAATATGTCAAACGTCAAAATCCATGACTCCCAATTGTTATCCTCCTTATCATAAAACTTGGCCATTATCACACAGGTGATAAATTCATTTGATCCTAAATTCACCTTCTCCGTAACCAACTTCAATTGGTCTTCCACCTTCTTCTGGGACTTCAAATTGATCTGGGGAGAATCTATTCCAAGATGGGTCATCATTATTGGCTCTACGTCTACCAAAACACGTAAAAAAAGTATAAAGGAGAGAAGACCTCGTATTGACCCTTCCAGCGTACCCTCATCACAAACCATGTACAACGTGTGGGTTTTCATTTGAGAAAATGGATGATAAGAGGGCAACTGGAGAGTAAAGTTACGTAATCACACCAACTTGCTCATGGTATCTTTAATGACCTCAATGCTGGCATTGAGATCTCTTTTATTATTAGCAATGTGGAATTGGGTCTTTGACATCCACGATTCAATCTCTTGAATTCTCAACCCTCCACGGTGACCATCTAAACTACTGGCAGATTCCATCCAAATGGCTCTCTTGATATCCAACGCAGCAAACTGGGCATTGATTGCCACCATTTCTTCCATGAAGGTGTTATGAACGTATTCAAATAAGTCACACACAATGTCCCAGTTGTAACTGTGATTCTCATTCATCACATCCTTTTTCAACCTACCATGCATTGAAATAAAGGGTGCAAAGTGGGGGTCATCGTTGATTTTGTCGAAAGGGATTTCATATATTAATCTGGCAACCATTTCCATTTTTAAAGAGGGTGAAGTAATCATTGGGGTCAGGAAGATCGGAGGGGTCAATGGCTTATCATCCACACCCGGGGTCTTTTCTATCGAGGGAAAATTATGTGGGGAGCTTCCTGCTGTTGCCATAACGGAGGAAAGAATAATTTGTTTATTTTCTGACGAGAATGGCATCTTGTTGGCAATAAACCCAGGGAGAAGAAGGTGTCATCTTATATGAGCATTTCTATTGAGGGCAAATTTTTATCGTGGGCTGCTCATCACGTGCTAGCACCTTCGTGGTTGCCAAACGGTGGCAAATTGAACTCTGATGATGATTCAGGTGTTAAATCAGGTGTTAAATCAGGTGTTAAGTCAGGTGAAAACTGAATGGGTTTTGTGACATCGTGAGGAACCACAAATCACCCGAAATCCTATGATATTTAATTGGTGGTGTTTTTTGTAGAATGGTATACATGCGCTGTTCACTTGGTATATATACATTCTAAATTGCGAGATGTCAGAAAAGTGGTATACATGCGCTATTCACTTGGTACATATACGTTCGAAATTGCGGGATGTTAGATGAGCCTGTTATAAGACGAAACACATCCTCATCGGAACCCAGGGCTGCTTTTATCACGAAGATCATTCAAATTCAAGAGCTAACCGCATTTGACATTGTCATTCGACATTGCAGTAGAAGATTTGGATTATCTGATGGTGTATGATGAACATAAAATTCAAGACAGCCAAAGAGAGATGATGATTCACCAATAACTCAAGCTAGCAATGGGCGGTCCAAAATAGCGTGTACCAACTAATCGCATATTGTTTGTTCCCGGCCATTCTCTACACCAGCCAATCGCACCATCCCCAGCAGCTTTCCAAAAGAAGAGCAAAGTGCTCATCCCTCGCAGCTACCTTCGTTGGTATTGCTCCAGTCACGCCTTATCAACTGGTGGAATTTCTTGCTTTTTTGCCCCTGGAAATATACCAGTTGGATACCTCCAGGTGCCTCAATTGAACCCAATTACCAAAGACATGGTTGTGATTGATGCCTCTTGAAGCCACTTACAGCCGCGTCGAACTATATCTTCTCACTATTGTAGCCAATTCAACTTAAAATCATTGGAAAACCAACAGAGAAAGCTCTTGAACTCCTCATGTCGACTCTCAACAAGAAAATGAGAAAGTCAAAGGTCCCATCTGCTGCTTCTGGACATATTCAATCCCCAATGATGGGACCACCCCCAATAGCACATATTACAGTCAAAGGTCCAAATTTACGTTTTAAAAATAGCAACGGAGGGGGCCCATAATGATCACCAAGCCATAAAAGTCCATAAAGCCAGCGGGTCACAAAGCATAACATCAATGCGATCATCACGCCACAACGCATCTACTTCTCTCCTTCTACCAACCGCTCTTTCACAGAACACCCTTCTCCCTCCCCAACTTGGAGAAACCGTTGGGGATTTAACGGATTTAAATGCAGAGAGCGATCATCATGAGCAGTGATCATATGATTTTTTTGAGATGGGTCGATTCATCTTCCATTGCAATTTGTATGGAAAGACCTTTTTTTTTGATGTTTACTATGGGGGTTTGAAAAGTTTTTGTAGTCCCCAAGTCTTCGTCACCCCCTTTTAAACAATACATGCCTCACGTTAAACAAAAAAACGGTGGCACATAAAATCTCGCCACCTCAAGCAAGGAGATATCCAAACCCCACTATGATGTATCCTTTGTACGGTAAAATTCAACGGTGATTGTAGTCTTGTCTTGATCACTTGAAGATGATTTAATTTCTTTCCGCTCTCTGTAAACTGGACGTCTTTTTTTAAAGCCACTCTGCGGATCTGAAGATGTTCTAAAAGATGAAGTGGTTGAAACTCTGGTTCAAACCCACTCAACGACCCTCGCACGTCTTTTCCAGGTGTCCAAATGCATTATCTTCACTTAACTCCCATGTCTTTGATTCAGATACAAACGTAGCGCGACTTAAGGCCAGAGGAAGAAGGCCTGTAATAGATGAGACCGTGCAACAACTCACAATAGATGAATTGACGAAGGAGTCTCCATTGGATGTATTGATTGGTAAGACAGTCAGGTTCACAGGCTCGATCTACATGTTTGTACTGATGTGGTTGGTTATCGTTGGATGGATCATCTGGGGAGTGATGACCGGTGGGCCAGATCAATGGCAAATTGTGATGCAGGACGGTCAATCGATTCAGACTTATCTTTGGGATACGCTGCTGATGAGACAGCAGTTGGATGATACCCATGGGTTCTTGAAAATGTATGGAAAGTTGAAAAGTAGATCTCTAACCCATAAGAGGTTGTTGAGTAAAATCAAGCAGAAGGATAGATTCAAGATCATCTCCCTCAACGATAACATCGAGCATTTCAATTTCAAATCTCTCACTTGGTTTGATAAGCTATCCAACACCATGAGCAATATTATGGGATCTCTCCCGGCAATCGTGATCTACTGGATTGGGATCTTTGTTTGGATTGGATTCGGTGCCAAGCCACTGCCCAACGATCAAGGTGAGGTGGAAAAATGGTCCGATACATGGCAAATGTACATCAATACTGCCACGGCTGTGGAGTTGCTCGTGACTTCGATCTTCCTGGAAAACATCAGGTCCCGTAACAACGACTTTATGAGAGACCAGCTGGAGACCTTCAGCGAGTTTGACTCCAAGCTGGAACTGATCTCCAAGTTGATTTTAGAAGACGAAACCACGGAAAACCCGCTCATTAAGGTGGAATGCTGTCCACGGTCTGGGATGAAGAAGTGGATCTCCAAGTATTCGGATATCGTTGGTACAGGCATTGGATTGATCATCTCCGTCTGTGTCTTTGCTACATGGGTTGCAATTGGGCCCCTGATGAGTTGGAGTCCCAATTGGTGGTTAATCATCGGTACATACACGGGATTGATGGGTTTCATCGATGGGTTTGTCTTAAGAGAGGTCTTTTTCTCCATCACATCATACGAAGAGAAAAAGTTCGAAGATTTGCTGCAGGACTCGCAAGATTTGCTGGATTTGGTGGGAATCCAAACCGAACTGGCCTCCACCTCAAGGAAAAAGGTTTCCTTGATTGATAGAATTTCGTTGCAAATCAACAAGTTCTGCTCGACAGATTGGTCCGTTGTGGCGTCATTTGTCATTGTGGTGCTTTTACTTGTGATTGCTTCCGCAATGAAATGGTCCACCACCGGTCAATTGTTGGCGAACACCCCAACAATGATTATTGAAGGGTTCTTCTTGTTGATTTTGATTCAAGCTCATAACTGGGCCGACGATTCAAGATCTGATATATTAGCAGAATTGACCAAGAGCAGAAGGCTGCTCTACAATTACGTCGTTGCATATATACCAGATGATGAGAAGTCGTTTACAAAAGAAAAGCATGAGGTTGTTGTCTAGACCTATCACGGCATGACACGACACATCCACACTATTAGCTAGATCATCAATCACGGATTACAACGTGCATTGCTACACACCCATCTCTACAAGTCAATCATCTATCATATTATCTCTCTAACTTTGACTATTTACACGATAATATCTAAAACCCATATCTTCTCAACCTGTTTCTTCTATCCTGTTCTTCTCTTTCCAGTTTTTGCTTGATACCATAGCCCCAAAGCCCACCAATCAACATCCCCCCTAAATGAGCAGCATAATCAAAACTACCCCATCTCAGCATGCATCCCGCAACGTTATACCCTGCAAACAACCCCGCGGCTGTGATGGCCCCACCGGGAATGGGCAAGAAGAAGAAGGAGATTCCTGCGGTTGGGAATAGGGTGGCAAAACAGGTAAAAACACCTGCAATGGCACCTGAGGCACCCAGAGATCTACCAAAGTATCTGAACAAGTGGGCGTAGGCGAGTGAAGCCATAGAAGACCAGACTCCCGCAATCAGGTACAACGACGTGAATCCCGGCACACCCAAGACGGATAGCATCGTCCCGGAGAAAGAATAAAGACATCCCATGTTGACCAACAAATGGAAGGGTTCTTGGTGGGAAAATGTTGAGAATAGCATCGACCAGTTGGAAGCGCCCCCGCTTCTGTCCATGATGAAGTAATTTTCCATAATCCTGTACAATTTGACGCTTCTGAACTTCAAATACCACAGACCAAACACCGTCGCGTTCAGTCCAATGATCGCCCAAATGAAGTGGTTGGGGTGTTGTTTGAAATAAGACATTGGAGTGTACTTGAAAATGTATGGCACGGTGAAGTATGTTACCAACGAGAACAGGGTGGCAAAGATTAAAGGACTCACCAGATTGTTGTTGAATCTATATCCATTGTTGTAATTATTGAACCTGATTCCTCTCTTTGCAATCTGGCTTTGAACAGTTGACTTCGCAGTCAGCTGTGGTCTCACCGCAGCGTTCACCACCGTCTTTAATTGGCATTTGGTCGACATTTGATG
Organism: Saturnispora sekii; assembly: GCA_030563565.1. NCBI lineage: Eukaryota > Fungi > Ascomycota > Pichiomycetes > Pichiales > Pichiaceae > Saturnispora > Saturnispora sekii. Next base: position 114,255 of record JAJMJM010000022.1, read on the forward strand.
GAACGATTTTATCATTGGTGTTCTAAAGGACGCTGTGAAGAGCGGACTTTTCAACACGTGAATACTTGGTCGTGTGTAACAAGAGAGCCTGCCTAGGCCTCTCAAGGTCGTCATCCCCAACCGTGAAGCAAACATTTTCGGATATTTCAGGAAGAGAAGGTGTCACTTTTTTTTTGAATATACGATCTTAGTGTGTAAACGACAAGTCAGTCACGTAAATGAGGTTGTTTTTTCGTTCTAATTACTGGTAACTTGTTGTGTTTAAAATTTGATATATTTGGATCTGTCTAATTGCAAAGAAACGATCAAATTCGGTATTGGAAGGAGGGTTGAAGAAACCCCCATTTTGCTCAGCAAAGTTCAAAATAGTTGTAGGGGACTTCTCCCTCCATTCCATTCAGACCCCGGGCCAACCACCATCCCCCCTCTCGTTGTTCCAATATTACAATCGTCTCCCCCTTGGAAAATTTCAATTCACCCGAATTAGAGCCTTCAAAGTCGTAAAGAGCTCTTCCTATGATCGTCGTTGGTTGTCTTGAAAGGTGGGGGCCAATGGTTGAGCCGGACAAGTTTTTCACATGGAGTTGAAAGAGAGATTCAAGCTGATCTGCCACCTGGTGCCTCTTTTTCTTGAAATCATTGACTAACATTTCGTAGAATATCATTGTGTAGGAGTTGGTTTGCTGGGGGTAAAATGATTCAATATCGGTCATAGAATACCAAAGATGACGGTATATGTCGTAAATATACATAAACCACATTATGCCCAATCTTTCTGCAATCTTTTCATTCAAGGAATTTACCAGCGGTAACTCCTTCTCCAAGAATCGATCAATCGTGTCCAACTTATCCTTAGCTTCTCTTGTTTTATTTGCCGATTCGTAAAGTCTCTTCTGTTCTCTAGCCGAAAGGGAAGACTTGGTTCTCAATTTGGAATTCTCACCAAAATACTTCTTGTAGTCTATTTCAATGTACAGTCTCTCTCTGATGGCCTTTCCAATTGGTTTGACAACCTTGACGATATTGCCCACAACCTTCTGAAACCGTTCTGTAAAGACATTGATCTCGTTGATAACGTCCGTTTCCAACTGCTGAACCTTCAATTGCAATATCGTCACAACGTCTACAGAGAATCCCGAATCTATGATATCTCCCATACACTTGATCGCACCCTTAAAAGCCTTGACAAACTCGAAAAGATACCTGGAGTGCCTCTTATTATAATCCAGCAGAAGTTCATAGTTATTCAACGCCTTTCGCACCTGGATTACCCTGGAATCTGCACCATTTCCAGGTTTATCATGAAACTCCTTCATGAGCAATTGAGGGGCCTGAAATGTTAGTTCATGATTGAATAAAACAGTAACAAGAATACGTACTCTGACAATCGACTTTTCAAGATCCTCCCAATCCGGCTTGGAAAGCTTGATGCTGTTCAACTTATTATACAAATCCATTCCTTTAAAAAGAAGAGAAGGCAAGAGAAGAGAAGGGCAACATTTTTTTACTGAGCCTTGGATGGATGTCCTGCATCATACCCAGGCCAAGCACTGATCTTGGGGGTCTTCTTCTTAAAAGTGACGTGCTCTTTCTCCAAAGCATGGGCCAGTTCCTTCAGTTTGGCCTCATCGCCTGAGATTTCACTCTTGATTGAGGCAATTTTGTCCTTTATCAAACCCTCTAAACCGTCGATTATTTTGGTGGAAAACTCTCGATCTGTAGGTGCATTTGAGCGAATAGCATCCGAGAGACTCCTCACTAGTTGTATCGATTGGATAGAGCTAGTGAAACATGACTTTTTCTCATTCATCAGATACTTTGGGGGTTTCAAAACCAACAAGGCAGCGTAATAAAGCATGATGTGGATGTGAATTGGAACGTACTTAATCACCTTCATGACATCCTCGTCATTTAAAACAATGTTCAATACTGTTTCTGCAGCAGTGAGGGCCAGCTCACTTGAGACCTTCCCACTCTGGTAGGTGGACAATTCCTTCTTCAAATCAAAGTCTTCATTGCGGTCCTCATCGCCGTCCTCATCTTCGCTGTCCTCCTCATCGGAATGGGGCACATGCTCTCCCTCGTCAATATCATCTAGGTTGATTTCGTAGATTTCATCGAATTTTGGCAATCCCGAGTGATCATCCCCCAGTTCGATCTGAAACCGCCTAACAGCGGACGAGTTAATGTGCATCTTGGCAAAATTATAGTAAATGAGGGTTGATTTCGATGACCAGACAGGGTGGTTGTTGAAAGGATTCAACAAGACCGTCCATTGAACCATCCACTTGTCCAATTCCAAGTTGGTTTTAAACGGTAGACCAAACGAAGAGGGCATCAACAAATCCCACGCATCTCCTTCCAAAACGTTCGATAAGGCGTGGTGGTATTCCACTTGGGAAACCAACCTCAAATTGGAATAATTTGAAGGATAAGCAGCGTCACCTTCCCCGTCACTTTCCCCATCATTATCCAAATCCATTATTTTATTCTTCTCTTGGTCTTCCCCTTTTTCCAGTAGAAACTCCTTCGACTTTGTGAAGGTTGGTTCGTCCTCGTTGATCAAAGGATGTCGATTAAACGCAAGACTTTGCTGGCCGTCCAAGATATAAATGAGATACCACAATTTGAGTCTGTCCTGCTTGGAAATGACGCTGTCTTTTCTACTTGGGGACACCAAGTTCATTGTGCGAGACAACTGAACGGCCAAACCCGTGAACATCTGGTTTTTTTTGAACCAAAAACCACAAAAGCAAAGTCCCACAATGGTGTTAAATGCATCTGTTTCTGTTTTCGGCGTGTAATATAGAATATCTCTTGATATTTGATAGATGAGCGATTCCAACGGTTGGGCCAATCTACTGAATTCAGGATGATGTATTGAGGCAATGCAGCAAATCGATGCAATCAATAGCGGACAAGTGTTCCAGATGTTTTCCACTGAATAATGTGAAACATCAAACCCGAATAATTGGGGTGATATGTTCTTATCAAAGAATTCAAACAAGATCTTGGCTTCGTCCAAAGTCATTATATTTCCGATTCTCAAACCCACCAATTCCCCCACCGGGTTCAATTTCTGCTTCTTTACCTCTTCCACTTTCAAGTATTCGAGGGATCGCTTCGACGGTGGATTTGGTGGTGGGTGAACTTCCCTAGGAGAGGACCCGGAGGATCCACCTTGCTGTCTCTCCAAAAGGTTCAGAATCGCTCCTAGTTTAGAATCAAAATCATTCAATCTGTTCTCCACGCTATGCTTCCATTCTTCCGACTTGTTGGCCACGCTGTTCATGTTTGGTTTCAAATACCGAGTGAGCGAGGTTGGAATTGGTGTAGATATCGCCAGAGATGCAGGGTTATGCGTGGTGTTGGCAGGCTTAAAACTAGCCACCTTAACCTCGTAAACACATTGTAAACCCTGGGATCTACACCTTCTACAGTGTTCATCTCCCTCGTTTTTTAGGCATTTCACCTTGGATTTGCGGCAGTTTGTACAAGCTTTGGGTCTCAAACCCTTCTTATCCTTATCTTTTCCGTTATATTTTTCGTTATTATCCTTCTCTGATGTTGCTACGTTACCCTTGGAGGCTAGCAATAGCTCATGGCGTGGTTCCATTGATATCACTCGAGGATTCTTAGACTCATTTGAGGTGAAAATTTAATTTGAATAAACAGATTATCAGTGTTTTTTGTGGATTGATTGAATGGCATCAATCGTAACGAAAAGATGATTGGTAGGTGCTCATACAGTTTTCTGAAAGTGAATAGATAGCTTTGGTTTTCTTAAATTTGTCAATAACGTCACTTTCACTGACTTTTCTTTAACTTGAAACTCGGGATTAAATGAGGAGAAAAGCGGTATTTCATGGCTTAAAGTGTGCTCCGACGTGTATTTTATGTTGGATCGTTGTTGGATCGTTGTTTTTATGCTAATTGCGGTGAACCAGACACAGAAGAGGTAAAAAATGGCATGTTCTGTTAATGGCAGAAAAGCTCTTTACCAGTTTTATGCTCCGGCGATGGCTATAAAGTAGGGGCTTTCCCTGCAAAAGATGTGCATCTGTTGCTCTTACGATCCAACATTGAAACACAAATGAAATTCGCCTCTATTTTACTTATTACTGCTGCCATTTCTCAGATTGGTGCTGAGAGAATACCTCCGGTCAAGACCCTCACCACTCGGATGCATGATGGCAAGACTTCATTAATTACTGTGACCACGGAAACCGAGACGAGGAAGAAAGAGAGGACAGAGACGTCGATGACAAAGAAGACGTCCACGACAAAGACGACCTCTACTTCATCGAAGACGACCTCTACTTCATCTAAGCATACCACCACAGTTTCCTCTGTGAGAACCAAGACAAGTTCAATCACCTCTACCAGAACCGTCACTTCTCCTACAACTGTCATTTCCCCTTCAACTATCATTTCCCCTACAACTGTCATCTCCCCTACAACTGTCATTTCCCCTACAACTGTCACCTCTGCTACTACTGCTACCAGTGGGACAACTGCCACTGAAACCACTGCTACGACGGAAACTACTGCCACCACTGCCACTACTGCCACTACTGCCACCACTGCCACCACTGCTACTACTGCCACCACTGCTACTACTGCCACCACTGCTACTGCTGCTACTGTAACTTCTGCAACCACCGAAACTACCGCAACAACTGCTACTCCTGTTACGCCTGCTACTCCTGTTACACCTGCTACTCCTGTTACACCTGCTACTCCTGTCACCCCTGTCACACCTGCTACTCCTGTCACCCCTGTCACACCTGCAACCTCCGCCACTCCTCTCACCCCTGTCACACCTGCTACCCCTGCAATATCCGCCACTCCTCTCACCCCTGTCACTTCTGCATCCTCAGCCACTCCTGCTACACCTGCTACACCTGCCACCACCCTCACCGCGGTCACTCCAGTCACTTCGTTTATCCCAGCCAGGTCCACTCTCCCACCAGCCTCTGAATTTACTGGTATTGCTGGTGCTTTGGCCGCACCAGGCAACCACTTGGCTGTTGGTATGATTGCCTGGATGTTGATCTGAGCATGTCTTTTGAATTGAATATCTCTCAAAATTGTGTATTGTTTATTGAAAACTAGTGTCTTTATTTTACCTACTTCTTTCCCCTTTCTTACTACATCTGCAGGATTACCCTACAACCTTTACGCAATATAGATCCCACCCAGCTCAAGTAAGTGGGTCACGTGACTTTTCACCATCCTCCGCTTTCTTATTCAAATCAATGTTCTTCGCAAAATCCAGGCAATATCTAGTTCTCGGGTCATCTAACAATCCCTACAAGTTTGGCTACAGGGTTTTGAAGTGGTATATTAACAAGGATCTTCCGGTGACACCCTTGAATCCCAAATCTACGGAGATCTTGGGATTGAAGTGTTGTACTGATATTAATTCCTACATCAAGAATGGTTCCTTATCCAACTGCGGATTAGGTGTCAGTGTCATTGTTCCTCCCACCATTGCATTAGAGTGCTTCAGGGACGTTGTTGAAGCAGGAAATTCTTCATATGTCAAATCGATATGGTTTCAACCGGGATCATTCAATACCCAAGTCGTGGATTACGTAAAAGAGAACTTCCAATTGGATGAGTTAATAGCCGACGGAGAATGCATTCTCGTGAGTGGTGCTTCAAGGTTACAATCTCTAGATATATAAGTTATCGTGTTTCACAATTAAAAGACGGTGGTCATCAAGATGTTTTCAGCAATTATCGTTCAGTTGCCTACCGTCTGTGTTGTCGTTTCGGGTTTCGGTCGTACTCGTAATCACTATCTCTCTTCCTTTCGTTATTGCGCTGTCTGTCACGCTCGCGCTGTCTGTCAACGTCTCTTCGGCTGTCTCTTTCTCTTGCGTCACGGGCTCTCTCCCGGTCCCGTGCCTCGATATCTCTGGCTCTGTCGTAATCACGTTTTCTATCTTGATCTCTTACTCTGCTATCATGATTCCACGGTCTATCGTTGGTGTTGGTTCTTTCCCTTGGTCTCTCTCTTTCCCTTGGCCTATCTCTCTCTCTTTCCCTTGGCCTATCACTCTCTTTTTCAATTTCCCTACGTCTCTTTTCACTCCGTGGATCTCTTGATTCGTGGACATTTTTGAATGGCATTTTATTATTTGGTTGTTGGCGGCCTCTCACCTCGTCACCCCTGTTTCTTACCCGGGGTTTAGTCTCTGTCTTTGTCGTTTTGGTCAATTCCTCAATTCTCTTACCAAGACGGTCCTTCCAGTAATCCAATAAGATGTCCACCACGTTTCTGATTGCAACCTTACCCTCGGTGTTGATGAACACAATCTTATCTTGATTCCCGGCATGGGATTGAAACTGGACTCCATCACCCAGCATCTTTGTATTTGCCGGTGGTTCGCAATCCAGCAGCTTTGATTTGAACTGGCCAATCGTAGAGCCCAGCTCCCACTTGTTCTCCTTCAAATGCTCCTCCAATGCCTTTGCAACGTATCGTGTTGTTTTTTTGGTCAATTGGTTAACAAAGGGCTTGTAGCAATCTTCATCCCCATCCACAGTCACAAACTGTGCCGGAATGTTCAATCCCTGTGCATATGTCACTAGGGCCACCTTCATGCCATTCACCTTATGAAGCGATACACGCGAAACTGGTCCGTTTATGTCCAGCAAAAGGGTCTTGATGCATGTCAGAGTTCTCGTATCCATCAACAACACGTTTCCGTCTCTTGTTCCCACCACCATTGTGTTGTCCCAATCTGCGTATTCCAGGCAGGACAATGGGGATGTGGATAACGGGATGGAATCGACCAATTTTGGGCCCTCCGTCGTCAACTGATAAATGGTGAGATCTCCACTTTGGGTGGCTAAAAGAATACAATCGCCTCGGTTGTTCCATTGGATGCAATTCACACTGGCCCGTAATTCCACAGAGTGGGTCACCGCATATTTGGCCTGCGGATTCAGAACAAGCAAAATGTCCTTATCCACACCTTTGGCATCAACACTCCCTTCTGTGGTGCCATCTTCTACCTTTGTCTTCCCGTACAAGACCAAGTAAGTTCCGTCATTTGAGAATTTGATCAAATAGGGATCAATTGACTTGCCGTGGTATTTCAACGGCACAGTGGAATCGACAAACAATCGCTTGCTATTAGTCGAATAGCCATACACCACCAGCGGTCCAGAACCGCCCACTGCAGCCAACTGTGGACCCAATGGGTTGAAGCTGATCGACGTTATTTCCTTTGATTTCACGTATAGTGGAGCAATCGACGTCCCTGGTTTAAGATTATGAATCGATAGCACCTCAGTGTGCGGGGCATAATGTGCTAGAAGCTGTTCCGCCTCGGAGATGTCCACCACATGCTTCATCATCAATGAACTGGCATTGCTCTACCAGCTAAATTTTTCGACACTGTAGATACCACGTATCTCCTCTTGAGAATCCATATTTACCCTCCAAGTGAGCCATACTATAACCAATGGTAAGTACCCCTGGAAACTGCGACCTTCCTTTACTATGTGGCCAATTTACTAACTCGAAAACAGTCAAAACAAACGTTTAAACAAAGAAAAGCCAACGAAAAGTTTGCCAACAGAGTGGCCAAGGAGAGAAAGGGAGAGATCAAGAAAGCAGACAAGACATTGCAGAAGCCGAAGTTGAACATTCCAACATGGATCTTGGTGCTTGTGGTCTTCGCCTTGTTAGGATCAGGGGTCTTGGAGATTTTGAGAATCTTCTTCTAATTGTCGGCGATAGTCCGACTTTACGCCAGCCCTGGGGCATTATAATGGTTAAATAAAAGAATAGATAATAATACCTTTTGTCTTTTATATACTTGAATTGAATTCACTCCGTTTTGGATCCTTCTCTCCCAATACTCTCTTTTTCATCTGGAGAGATGGAGTTAACGATACCAATACCGAACTTTCCTCCCTTCAAGTTGAGATCTTCGTTGATTGACAAGGATCCTGTGATCTGGGAGCATCTGCTCAACGATTATCTCGTCCTGTTCCAAAAGCTTATGGCCATTCTACCCCAGGGTAAGAAAGAGAGTGAATATCTTCTTTCAAATCAGACCCGAACCCAGTTGCAGCTCTTCCTTGTCACTTTTCTTGCCGAGTCCTCCGAAGAAGAATCCCAAGTGTTCAGTTTGGGGGCCATCAACCCCAATATTAGAAAGAACCAGCACTTGTTGAAGTTGGCGGTTTTCAGCTACATTAAGAAGTGCAATCTAGTCAATCTCAAGCTCCAAGGCAAGTCATGTTGGAACTTCTGCAAAGTTTACCTTAATATTGCGGATAAATACTCCCAGGCAAAGGTCAATCAATCATTCATCACAATTCCAATCATTAGGAAATTGGTGTTAGGCGAGGTGAAATCCAGTATAAATGGTAAGAGCGATGACGTTTCCCTGATCAGAAGTGTGCAGGACCATTTATCGCACCTGATTGCAAGCTCAAAGTGGAAGAAAGAGGACGATCTCACGTTGTATTTGTTGCTTGGTCAAAAGACAAAAAAAGGACTACAGGCCAAGAGTGGACCCCGTAGGATCAACAGGGGTGGGAAGGAGGGTGTGCATAGCGATTTTGGCGAACAGTTTGTTGATAAACACTGGGTTGAAATCCTCGAGGAAATGTATTCCAATGGTGAGGGGTTGAACTTCAAGATCTGCATCCAAATAATGGCGCTTTCGTTGTGTTCTCTCACCAGCGTCAAGATTATCAACGTCATAAAGTCTTTGGAGGTGAAAACATTAACCCAACTAAAGACTTTCCACCCTTTGATTGCCAAAGTGGTGCTTTCAAAAACTTTGAACGATTTGAACCCAAATTTGAAGGATCTGATGTCATTCCTGAGACCAAAGGTGGTGAAACAACGAGAGTTTGATGAGGCCAAGATTGGAAACGTGGAAAGCATGTTTCCACAACTCACAAGAGGTCAAATCAAAACATTGCTCATTAAGCATGATGATGATTTTGAGAAGGTTATTAATGAATTATTGGAGATGGAAGACGATGGACTTTCAAAAATCAAAGACTACAATGTTAGCAGGCCGAAAAACGTTGTTGATTTCAAATTAAACGAAGAAACCCATGTAGAGGTGATGTTCGGTAAGAAAGAGAAGACACTCGATGGCGTCAACTCGGATCTTAAAACAAAAACACTTGCAATGCTATACGACTCTCAGGAAGACGAACCAGATGACACATACCTTGAAAACGAACTCACTTCAGGTAAGAACCAGAGGCAAGAGGTTTCGATGCAAGAACAGACACTCTTTAGTTTGTTCAAAACCAAGAGGACAGCATTGGATAGATCACAAAGAAACACACCTCAGAGACAGGAGCTGAAAAAGGAATTGAAGTGGACTGACGAGCAGATCGAAGGTTGGGCCCGTATTTTGGAAAAGAATCCCAATAGATTCAGGGACCTCGAGGATAGATTGGTTTATGTGGATGGAAACCTCAATTCCCACACAGGAAAGAGCCGCACAAAGTGGACCCAGAAAGAGGAGAGCGGTGGTGTAGATAAGAGGCGTGGAGGCAGATTGCCTGTTAAAGACACGACGAATTTCCAAGACTACATGAACAAGAAGAAGGATCAGAGAAACAAGGAGAAGAAAAAAGGCAGTATGGGAAATCATAACCGGAAGGACAAGTCTACAGAGAAACTAGCGAATTAGTGGCGGTGGGGGTTAAACCATCGAGATGGTAGCTGTACTGACGCAAGCTAACTTGACCCGTTTCATTGGCTTGCTCTGTTTCGTTTATAATTTTAAACCAAATACTATTAAAAATCTAAATAGAACCAAGTGTAGTGACGCAAACTTGCTATATTTGCCCTGCTTAACTTATGCTCCACTCGCTCACTTCTCATAAAGTCGATTCCACCCCCTTGACTCTTGTGACGTTGATGTTTTCGCTCGTTTCAATCTCATTACATAAACCTGCAATCGATGCGGAGGTGACCAAATTGTCAAACTTGGAAAGAGGCTGTGGTAAAGTGAATTCCTTCTTCCAATCGCCACCCTCGTTCTTTTCCAACCATTTCTTGATGTTGGTGATTTCTCTGCTCAGGTTCTTCTGGTAGTAGTTGATGTTTCCCAAGCCATAGGTGAAATGATCCACGGTACTAAAGAGTTGATCCACAGTTTGTTTGATATCCTCGTTTCCCGATAAGGCTAGACCATCACTGTAGACACCCTTGGTCAATTGGTCCAACTTCAAATTCGTCAATTGATTATTAACAATGGTTAATGGCAATTCCTCAAGAATGTTCTTGTAGGACAACTTGTTCTCAATCACGTTCTTGCCCACAAATCTCTTTTCCGATGAGGATGTCTTAATGAATGAATCTGTGAGTTTATAGACCTTCAAAGAAAGCAGGCCCTGAGCGGACTTCTTTGGGTCAAAAACAACCAACAAGGCAGGCAAATCAATTCTTTCCTCTTCCTTGATCACCCTTTGCAAGTGCTGTAGAGAGTTCAGTATGTTGGCACTCAAGAACTGGTTGGAACAGACAAACCAACCAAGCAACTTCACTGCCGATTTATTTGCTCTCAAAGTCTTCAAATAATCCACTTGAAATGCAACGTTTGTTTGCTTTAAAGAAAAGAAATCCTCACCTTGAGAAGACACGGGGAAGTTGATCAACTTCGACACATTGATTGCTTTTGTGGTTTGGTCATCATAACCGTATAATGGCCCACAGGCGACGTTTGAACCCGCGTCATTGGAGATTTGACTTAATTTAAGGACCGCCGATGCGTTGATCTCCACCGTGTATTCCGTACTTCTTGCTGGAGCGTCCATTACTGAAGAATCACTTGAAAAGGTGAAAGCTGAAAAATTTTTTCTACAACAATCAAATCACTTGGGCTAACATAATAAGAGGCGTTAAGTGAAAGGGATTTGACGTGGATTTGGTCGTAATAAGATTTTTTTACCCTTCGAAACCAACATCTTGTCTTTAACGGGGTTTAAATGCATATGATTTTTTTAAAAAGAAGAAAAGTTGAAATTTCATGAAGCTTGCACTTAAATCACTCCATTTGTGCAGCAGGTCATCACATCGTTCATTTAAATCCAGTATATTACCATATTATTGGTCAAGTTAGGTCAGTTTGCCAAATAATTGGACACTTCCCAATTCTATACTGAGCACATGAGCATGTTTCTTCTCATCAATTTAAAGATCCTTCAATGTCTCAAAATTGAGCGGGTTTAAAGCAAAAGGTGCAATATATTACACAAAAACCCAAGTCTATATCTCAATCTTTAACAACTCCTCAGAAACCCCCCATTTCTTGCATCTTCAGCAATCATCTACTCGAGACGTCACAGTGAAAAAAAATTTTCAACTCTTGTCGACTTTCTTTTCTTAACTGACTCATAATGTCCGGTGTTGACCAAGTTACAGAAGCATTGGCTAAGACCTATTTAGATGAACCTACTGGAGAGTACGTCTCAAAATCCGAGCTCAAGAAGAGACAAAAGTTGAGACAAATCGAGGCTAAGAAGGCCGAGAAAGCAGCCAAGGCAGCTGCCACTGCTCCTAAGATCACGAAGCAAAAGGACGAATTGGCAAATGTTAACCCAGCTCAATACTTTGAATTGAGATCGGCCCAAGTGCAAGATTTAAGAAAAGAAAGAGCAGCTTATCCTCACAAGTTCCATGTTGATTCCGAATTTGAAGACATCAGAGCCAAGTACGGCCATTTGAAAAAGGGTGAAACTTTGCCAGAAACCAAGGTTTCGATTGCAGGTAGAATCATGGTTAAGAGAGAATCAGGATCCAAGTTGAAGTTTTACTCTTTACAATCCAACGGTACCAACTTGCAAGTGATGGCTCAAGCACAAGATGCAGATGGTGATTTCAAGGAAATGCACGATTTGTTGAGAAGAGGTGACATCATTGGTGTTGAAGGTTATCCAGGTAGAACCAACCCACAAAAGGGTGGTGAAGGTGAACTTTCAGTTTTCGCCACCAAGGTGACGTTGTTAACCCCATGTTTGCACATGTTGCCAACAGAACATTACGGTTTTAAGGACCAGGAGGCTAGATACAGAAAGAGATACTTGGATTTGATCATGAACAAGAGATCAAGAGAAATCTTCCTTGCCAGATCCAAGATCATCCAATACATCAGAAGATTCTTGGATAACAGAGATTTCATCGAAGTGGAAACCCCAATCTTGAACATCATTGCCGGTGGTGCCACAGCAAAGCCTTTCACAACCCATCACAACGATTTGGACATGGAAATGTTTATGAGAATTGCTCCGGAATTGTACTTGAAGGAGTTGGTTGTTGGTGGTATGGACAGAGTCTACGAAATCGGAAGACAATTTAGAAACGAAGGTATTGACATGACCCACAACCCTGAATTCACCACATGTGAATTCTATCAGGCTTACGCTGACGTTTATGACTTGATGGACATGACCGAATTGCTCTTCTCTGAAATGGTCAAGGACATCACCGGTTCCTACGAGGTTGAATACCAACCAAATGGTCCTGAAGGTGAAACTTTGAAATTGAACTTTGCCAGACCTTGGAAGAGAGTCAACATGATCGAAGAACTGGAGAGAATCTACGACGTCAAGTTCCCATCAGCAGACACGTTCCACACCGAGGAATTCCAAAAGTTCCTCATCGATATGTTGAAGGAGAAGAAGATTGACTGTCCACCACCACTCACCTCCGCCAGAATGTTGGACAGATTGGTTGGTGAAATCGAGGATGCCTCCATCAACCCAACCTTTATCTTCGGTCACCCACAAATCATGTCTCCATTGGCTAAGGCTGACAGAGAGATTCCTGGTTTGTGTGAGCGTTTTGAGGTCTTTGTTGCCACCAAGGAGATCTGTAACGCATACACTGAGTTGAATGACCCATTTGACCAAAGAGCCAGATTCGAAGAACAAGCCAACCAAAAGGCCCAAGGTGATGACGAGGCCCAACTGGTTGACGAGACTTTCTGTAATGCTCTTGAATATGGTTTGCCACCAACTGCCGGTTGGGGGTGTGGTATTGATAGATTGGCCATGTTTTTGACCAACTCTAACACTATTAGAGAAGTGTTGCTGTTCCCAACCTTGAAGCCAGATGCCTTGGTCAAGGGTGAAGAGAAATAGAGTGTGTAGATGTTTGCTTCAACATATATAATTACTTTAACTGATTTATTAAAGAGATGAGGGTGATTGCTGTGTGTTGATCAACACCGTGTGTAAGTGATCACTTTTCACACAGAAAGCAAAAGGTGATGAGAGGTTATTACTGCTCTACCTCTAGGCTTTTGTTATCGCGTGAAAGTTTAACGGTGCCTATAAAAGTACCTATATTCATTCATCCAAGACCTAGCAATGTTTATTATTGACCTATTGAACGATATAAAGAGAGTATTTATATTCACCTCGCTATCACCACACGCACCTCATCCACCACCCACCTCTCACCTCTCACCTCTCACCTCCTTATCTTCAACTCTCCCTTTCTCTTCAATTCTAATGCCCTCTTATATGGTGGCGCAGTCGGACTTTGCACAGGATCCAGAGGCACCGGTGTGTAGCCCTCTTCTAACGTGTATGTGGCGTCGGAATCCACGCCGTTAATGTCACCACAAGCGACAAATGGCGCTACCACACGCTCTTCTCTGTCGATTGAAAGATCTTCGTTAAGAGAAGCTCTGCCAATGTCCATCTGCTCAAAAAACTCCTCTGTAGACAGTGTGGTGTCCAGCTTTGGTTCCCACCCCGGTCTTGGCTTGTAACCCAGACACACAATGAATGCCTCCAGCGAGGAGGCTCTTGAGGATCTTGGTTTGGCGCAGATGACCTTTTCGAAAAGAAGACCAAGCTGTGAATAAAGCAAATCAATGTCTCTACCTCTGAAAATCTTTGCAACAAAGGATCCGCCCTCCTTCAACACACAGGTGGCCAACTGTAGAGCACACAGCACCAATTGCGCCTGGATGTATTCGTCCAAATCGTGAAGTCCTGTAACGTCCGGTGCACCGTCAGAACAGACAAAATCCGCCTTCTTACCCCCAAAGATTTCCATGATCTCATCTAACGTCTTGGGGTGCGTGATATCTGCTTGTAACGTGATCACGTTTTCAATTGGCGACATTGGCTGTAAATCCACCGAAACAATCTTCGTATCTGCAGTTGGGTTCTTAAAGATTTCTCGAGACAACACCTGGGACCATGACCCTGGTGCTGCACACAGATCAACAACCCTGTCAACGTCTTTAAAAAGATCAAACTGTTCGTTCAATTGAAGAAGTTTAAAAGCCGATCTGGCCCTATATCCCTCTTCCTTGGCCTTTCTATAGTACAAATCTCTTTTATCCTTACTGTTCTTACCCATGACGAAGCGGTGGTGTTGGGTTAGCCAAGCTTTTACTATGAAGGAACAAAAAATTTGAGGTGCTTGACTGACAAATTTTTCATTGTGGACGTTCATCAAGAAGAGATGTTCAAATCGGTTATAAGACCTCTGTCAACCACTAGCCGTGGACTTGCAAAGGCTGAACTTGATGCTGCGCTTCAGAAGTTGGCAGATCTGAAAACGGGAGGCTCGAAGCCGGCCCTGGACCCCCTGACGGTGTCCACTGCTAAGCTAATCAACACCTACAAACAGTACTCACCAAAGGTGCTGTCGGAAGAACGTGTTGCTCCAGGTGTGGAGACACCAATTCCAATTAACGCTGAGATGAATTATTACGCACCATTGAAACATGAAATAAAGCACGGCCACCTGAAGGCGGAATTGGTGTTTAAGGCATTTGACCCTGTGAACGTGGAGTTTTTTGCGGATTTTGCCCTCAGAGCAGCGTATTACTTGGGTCTACCTGCCACGGGACCTGCCCCTTTGCCAACAAAGAGAGAACGTTGGACGGTGATCAGAGCACCGTTCGTGATGGCCAAGACAAAGGAGAACTTTGAAAGAAGAACCCACGGCAGAATCGTCAAAATCTGGGATGCCAATACAGAAGTGATTGACTTGCTTTTAGCATATCTGAAGAAGAACTCGGTCTGGGGTGTGGGTTTGAAGGTAAACTTGTTCACAAACGAGGCAGTGAAGGTGTCGACGAAGATCGAGGGTGAAAAGGCACTCTTGGAGTTGAACTCCACGTTGAAGTCGTTGGAAAACGAAAAGGAGAACCCTGTGGCCCAAAAGGTGTTGGAATTGCTCTCAGATCCCGTCTTTTCCAGACATCTCTCTGCTAAAGAGGTTGAACAAATCAAGGGGAAAAAGGGAACTAAGAACCTTTCAAAGTGAGGTTCCAATATGTAAGAAACATGTAAATAAAGATTCGAATCGGTATAAATGTAAGCATCGGACGAGCAAAGTGGTGAAGCGAGCTTGTGAGTGTGCCTACCAAATGGCCAGTGTATCAGTGAGTGTGCTAGGTTGGATTAAATAACTTGATTCATAACAGAAGAACCTGCTTCATCGACGCATAAATTGGTAAATCCCTACAAATCTTTCCCTTTAACATCTACAATACATTTAACGGTTCAAATAGGTACAAATACGGGCATGAATTCAACTATTTACAATCTCCATCACACCGATATACCTACTAATTAACTCACTTCGCTCGTTTGTCCAAATCAACCATACATTTCCCAATCTTCCTCCTCCTCTTCACTGTCCACCAGAACCTGTCTCTCTTTCTTAGTCACGTCCTTTCTACACAAAGGACAAGTCTTGTGGAATTTCAACCATGGACCAATACAATCCATATCAAATCTATGCTTCGTATCGCATGGTAGTTCTACAACCAAAGGATGGGGATCCGTGTGATATTCATTTGTACAGATGGGACACACCGCGTCACTTTTCAACTTCTTCACATCAACCCTATCTAATCCATCCAGGAATGATTGATCAACACCATTTGAAGCGTCATCTTTTGCATAGGTGTCAATGCCTGAAATCATCTGCTCCAATAATTGGTCCACGTTTGCTCCCGTGTTACCCACAACATCCCCTAGCATCATTTCCACAAACGATATGCTTGGGTTCTGTTGGGTGGCAATTGTTGTTGTTGACAGGAATTCGCTGAGAGATTGCTGCAAAGTTGGGGTTCTTCGTCCCTGTTGGGTGTTTGGGCTTGCATGGAAATTGGATTCCTCCAGATTGTGTTCCTCCTCGTACGTAGGCATCGATGTGTGCAGCGGGTTCAGAAGAGAGCTTATGTCATCAATCGGAGAAGAAACAAATGTCGTTGTGACTCGTGAAAAGTGTCGATTGAGTGAGAAGAAAAAGAGATATATGGGTTGAAATGAGTGTTAGGAAGGGGTGGTTTGGCTAAGGGTTTTACATCGGAGGACGTGGGCTCTGAACGGATGGATATTGAGCGATCTGAAAGTTGGTAAGCTGAGCATGTTTGTGCTCATGTCAAGGTGGTCATGATATTTGATCTGATATCCGACTTCTGCATGGCATTTAACCGCTGTGGAAGAAACAGATTGTTTAGTTTTTTTCTACTATCTTGTTGCTCCAATATAAGTAAAAGAATGGCTTAATTTGTACTTAATAATAGGAGATGTCAGCCTCAGCCTCAACTGGCAAGGAGGTGAATTGGTGTAGTAACTCCCTCACATAAGATATCACATGTATTAATAAATTGAACATATGAGTAGTAAAAAAAAGCTCGATCTTGGTGGGGTCGTTACATAGTAGAAACTTTACAATTTACTAAGTAGGCCAGAATTAGATCGAAAGTTTTTATTTCACGTGCTGCTAAACAGCTCAGTTTAGCACTGTAAGAACAATCGTTGCATTAATAGAAATCATCAGTTAATGCTTCTCGAGAGGTTGGTGTGGTTGCATTTGGTTTAGCACGTGATTTAATGAGCATGAAAATGCTCATAAAGCGGAGACTCACACCAAGCCGAACAATCCTTATGGTACTAAACATTAACTCTAATAGATGACCTTTCATTGTTTCCTTATATCTATACGTTTATCTTGAATCGCTTTATCATGGCTTGGTTCTATTCTAGCAATGAAGTTCCGTCTTACGTAACACTCACTCTTTTTTTCATACCATCTGTCTTACATCTTAAAGGCAATAACTCTGTTGAGAGGACTCAAATTGCCTTGAAAACCTTTATTTCCACTTGATACGTCTTCGGCCATTTAATTGAGTGTTTTCATCATACTTTCAGCGACTCTGGAACGACAATAACTTGCATAATATTCACATCACGAAAACATCCAAACACTGTAACAATGCAGAAACCGAGTGAAGGAACGTTCACCATATTGGTATCATCTTTTCTGTTGACTATTCTTGCAATGGTTTTGCGTTTAATTTACGTTTTGCCCTCAACAAGACAAAATGTCACACCAAATGCCAAGGTCTCAAATGCGCTCGAGCCGCGTAAGAACGCAACAATTCTGATTCTATTAGGGTCAGGTGGTCATACAGGAGAAATGATACGTGTACTGAACCAATGGAAACATCTAGCCTCTTACAATTTACATTTCATCATTTCTTCGGGGGACACTTCTTCTCTTTTGAAGTTGAAGGAATCTGGCATCACCAAATACAAAATCGACACCATTCACAGGGCCCGTAAGGTGGGAGAGGGCAAATTGGTGGCTTTTATCAACACTCTGATATCGTTTTATGCCTCTTGGTCTTTAATCTGGAATATTAAGCCAGAGCTTTTTTTGAGTAACGGTCCAGGAAGTGCGATTCCCTTGGCATACACGATGTTCATTCTAAAATTTCTTGGACTAGCAAGCAATAAAATAGTCTATGTGGAGTCTTTGGCCCGTGTCAATACTTTGAGTCTCACAGGTCGGTTGATTTTGCCAATCTCCGACAGGGTGCTGGTCCAGTGGCCCCAATTAGCTCAGATGTATCCCAGGGCGGAATATAAGGGTATTTTGGTTTAACGACCCGGTTTTATGAGCCTTTGAATGGCATTGCAGGGGTATTTGCGTCTCACGATCTCTTTCTTCTATTATACAATTAATTTAACGATTATTCTGCTTTTTAACCTCTTTTTCGATGGCATTACCAATGTTGAGTAGCTGAACGTTGCTAAAGGAAGACGGTAGCAAAGGGTCCTTCCTGTCGCACCAGCAAACCTTGAGCGACCTCCCATTCACCACAATAGAGGATGGTCCGTTTCTGTGCTCAGCATTCATCAACTCACCCACCACAGTTTCTGCCATTGTTCTGGTCTCAAATGTGACGTACCCAAATGCACCCTGAAAGGAAACAACAATGGACTCCGGTGGGTAGCCCCTTTTGGAGAAAAACCTGTCGATCGCATAAATAGGCGTATTTTCACTCACCCCAAAGAGAAAGAGTGTGGTTATATCCCTGTCCTTAGGAGGAGTGAGCTTGCCATTAAGAGGGAAATTTTTCATCAATTTGGCCAGGTCATCCTTTCCAAGTGGCACGAACTTACGTTGTTTCGGTATCATTTTATCTTCACCCTTGTTAATATAATCCTTCAATCTTTGAATCAAATCCAATCTTTGATCTTGGGTGAGCTCTTTGTGGGGGTTTTCACCAGCAAACTTCAAGTCCAACGCCTTGGCATTATAAAGTCTCCCTACCACAGTTTTTGCATTCTGCACCACATCAATGTCGTCTCTTGTAGCGAGAATATCACCCAAATTGGCCTCTCTGATTAAGTCATCTCTCAAGGTCTCTCGAACCCCCATAAGTAAATCCCGCATGCAACATTGACAGCAGTTTCTAGATCGAGCACAAGTTGGACACAGCACCGTCCTCTTGAATTGAGGTGTTCCTTTGGTGAACTTGTGAGAGTTCCACTTGAATAGGGTGTAGGGTCTCGTGCAAATCTTACATTCGCCACCCTGAACCACTCTGCGCAGTTCGATGTGTTTGTTCGGTCCTAGACAGTCCTCGCAGATGGTTGGAGGGGTTGTTTCGTTGTATTCCATGGCAATCAGGAAAAAGGATGGTTACGTAAGTAGAGCAGGAGCCAGATGACCAAGTAGGAGGGCAAGCCCAAGGAGAACCAAGCCTCAAGACAGTTGGTGGAAGCCGGAGATTGGCCGGAGATCGATGGCTGTAAGAGTGGGTATTGGCGTTCTGGAGCCAGGCAGCAAGAGCGTTTACGCGTGGTGGAATAAGATTTCATTTTATTTGTTCTCTATTTACGGTAAATGGATGATCTTAGCGTGAACGTTGCAATTGTTGCAAGTGGACAACCCACCTTAACGTGTGCTTCCGTCGAAAAGGGGATTTCTGTGATAGATAATGTCATAGGCAAATTATCTATTTTGTTTCATCATATGATGATTTCCAAGCAAGATAGAGGTTTGGACATTGATACCTTGTGATAGCTGCTTGGGTAAGCGATATCAGGGATCCAAACCCTAAAGAGTCTGGATTTAAAGATGGAAGAATACGTGCTCAGCATTACGAGATTGTCTTTTGATGTGATGCATTCGAATTATCAACTAATTGGTCATATATCAGTCCGAATGAATAGGGCATGTGTTTAGTTTGGTTGGAGTTGTGTGACATGGAATTATCCTTCAACAGATAAACAAGATGAGTTCGTGAGCAAGTGTATTGTAATTACACTTTACTGCTAGCTAGCACTATAACGAAATGGAATCTTTTCTCAGCAGAGTGTGAAAGCAAAAACGTAAAATAGCGCCATATGAAGCAGTGTTTGCTTAGATGGCTACCACTGGTGGGTGGCAAATGATTTTGTTTGTTGTTTAAATGAAATGGTCAGGGTGGACTGGATGCTACCACTGCTAGGTGGACTGGATGCTACCCTTACCCGGTAGAGGCTACCCCTGCTAGGTGGACTGAACGCTACCCTTACCCGGTAGAAGCTACCCCTGCTAGGTGAACTAAACGCTACCACTACTAGAAGCGTAAAACTATTAATGCTCGGTAAAGTAAAAACTATCCAAATATACCTCAATTGCAACTACGGCTGCTCCTTTATTTAAATTCTTGTCACCTTCATTCAGCAAAATTACTCCTCGTGGAACTACCCTTTGCAATGAGCGCATGAGCACAATCACGTGACCGAGTTTTGAATCTCAATATTCCCCTTCATCACACTACCTGGAAACAATCCAATCAAACCTACTACATTATTAATTTTGTATAGACCCAGTTGACCCTTTTTTAACAACAAACTCTGTCGTATTTGAGCCAATTGAATCAAAGTGGCGCATGCGCATGCGCCATTGCTCAGTCTACTTTTGAGTTGACACGTTACTATCCCCTGCTTGGTCCACTGGAAACTGCCTTTTCTATCATGGCCTCTTGAAATTATTATCTCTGTCCCTCAAATAGATGGGTCATTCAAATATTCTAAATAGAAGCATGGATTTAAAACGTAACTAGTTTGGTGCATGCTAATACTGGCTAATGCATAGTGGAGCTAGCAAGATCTGTGGTACGACTACCCGTGGTCAAACTTCCCCCTACTTAAAACTACCTTTTATCCTTAATGCCACAAGCGTCACTTTGAATTAGTGGCTTTCATCAAACTCACTTAGTTCATTTGCGAATAACCGTATGAGGGTCCCGCAAACAACTCACATTCAGTTTGCTCTGCAAATAGGTTACTCTCGTCAACGAATACGTGGTATCATCGATCCTAACCCTCAATAGTCAGCTGAGTTTTTTGATTGTCTCTTTATATTTATGTCCCTCTTATCAAACCCTAGCTACTGTCTTGTTGGCCCTTGCAAATGCCTTTGGTTCTGTTGAATCTTTCCAAGTCTCTATTACTGGTGATTGTTATCTCTGAACGGTATGCGTACCTCTTTCCGGAGACGCTGAACTTGAGAGCATTAGTACGTTCGCTTCTAGACGCAAGATCGCATAGTTTCGGTCTTCTGCTACGCAATCCGCGGGTCCAAAAGTGTATGCTGAGTGTGGTGACCAGTAAGTTGTGGGTAGTGAAACGGATATGAGTCTACAGCGGTATTACTTGACATCTTTACCAACGTGACAAGAATAAAGCAACGAAATGCCCTTCTTCAACACTCAAGTCAAATCCACACCCATCGAGAGGTCAATCTGCCCCCTCTTGATTCTACAGTTCCAGTCGCAAGACTCTCATAGGTCTACATTATCTACATCTTCATGTTTTTGGTTTACAGGCAATTGGATTCGCACATTCGCTACACAGGCCTCACATCTTTCAAGATAGGGTATTCAATCCATTCAGTAAAGTTTGTCAAAGTAAAAAGGTTTTCTTCATGTTTAAAGTGATTCAGTTGAAGAAATTCAAATTGTTTTTTTGCTTCATCATATAGGATTCCCCCATTAAGTGGATTTACAACATATATGTGTGCGTGTCCAAGTAAAGAGCCAATCAATCCACTGATCAATCAAACCTTCAATTGGACAAAGAAAGAAGGTAGCTGAAAAGGAAGAAAATTTTTCTGTTGAAGGGACCTTTTAAAGGGCCAAATAAGGTCACGTGACCGGAACTCACCACTGGCTTCTATTTCCGCTCTTTTCACCATTACACTCTACTTCCTGTCAGCAGTCGAACGATATCCAACAAATGACCCTGATCTTACCCCAAAACCCCACTTCTACCACCTTCTTCTCCAAATGACTCACCTCATCGCTTGATGAAAAACCAAAAACCTCATACTGTGTACGTTTTTTTTATCACCATGAGTACCAAAACCATCACCGGTAGGGTCTCAGTGGCTTGCGACAGATGTCGAAAAAAGAAAATTAAATGCTTCTATGATGACATTGACAAAGATCCAAGCAAACACTGTGCAAACTGCAAATCTGTGGGTTTGGAATGTATATTTACAGATAAGTTGGCCAGAAAGGCATTCCCAAGAGGTTACACAGAGTCTCTAGAAGAAAGGGTTCGTGAATTAGAGTACGAGAATAAAAAGCTGCAAAAGTTGTTAACAATGAAGTCTTTGGATGAACCAGAGGCGGTGCAAGCCAATGGGAAAGATTCAAGAGGAATCAAAGAGGAATCCCACTCACCTCAAGGCCTGGAGTCACTACCAACAAGCCTAAACAAAGCCAATCTATCAGCATGGAATAATCAGTTCACTTCACAGGATTTACACACCCACGACGAACATTGCAATTGCGGTGTGGACCATTCGCTGATTCATCGACCGGTCTCAATTGCAGGTTCAGTTGACATCGATAGCGGGAATCTGAGCGATGAAGACGGATCGCTTCTATCCGTGGACAGTCGCAGAAGAATGGAAAACCACCTTCACCAACTACAGTCGTCAAAATATTCCTTCGAACAAATCAACGCCCCAGGGGCTGCTGCGGCAATCTCCCTTCAGAACAAGTTGAGAACAAAGAATTTCATGAATTTGGCCAATCTGATCGCAACAGCAATCCCCAGATCCACAGACGAAACCTTGTTTATACCAACATTATTGGCAAAGGTGGTGAAGGTCCACGGGTTTGATTCAAAGGCCCCATATCTCACAGCCAGATCCATTGCTCTCTTGAAAGAGGCGTACAACGAACGAGAACGATACAACCTCTTCCCAATCACATTCAAAGGAATCAATTTCAATGAGCTCAAAATCAACGAATCCACCCAGTTCTTCCAAAGCTTGAACTTGCCAAATCATTCCAATTTGGACATCTGCATCACAATTTTCTTTGACACCTGGAATACAATCATCCCCATCCTCAACAAGGAAATATTCATGGAAAATTACAAGAAATTCAACATCAGTAGAGACAAAAACTTTGAGGACGGCGAAATGGTGGGATTCGAGAAGTTTGGAGAGTTGCTGGTCATCATAACATGTCTAGTTATGGTTTCTAACGAGCGAAACAACATCAAATCCAACTCAATTGACGGAAATACCTTTACGGTTCAAGGTAATGGCGATGTTCTCCAATTTTATGATCACTTGATCAAACAG
This sequence comes from Saturnispora sekii, assembly GCA_030563565.1. Taxonomy (NCBI): domain Eukaryota; kingdom Fungi; phylum Ascomycota; class Pichiomycetes; order Pichiales; family Pichiaceae; genus Saturnispora; species Saturnispora sekii. The sequence goes on from JAJMJM010000022.1 coordinate 137,167, forward strand.
TTCATCAATTCAAACATCTCCTTGATCTGTTCCATCTCCTCCCTCCAAATCAAGACCATAGAACTACTCTACTGCTTGACAACAGGCGATTTAAACACAAGTTACGAGGTGAGAGGCAAGATGATCACAATGTGCCAACAAATGAGGTTACACAGATGTCCTGCAGCAGTCTTAGGTTCAAGCGGTTCCAAGGTTTCCAAACTACAACAAGGTGAACGAAGAATCCTATTTTGGTGCATTTACACCTTGGAATCCTTCTCCGCCTTCATACTCGGTGTTCCCAGACTGCTCAAGGATTATGAGATCGAATGTGCATTACCCTCTTCTTCCTCGAACAGCGAGAACAAGGAGTCCGACATTAACCTCATAACTTTCAAGAACAACATCCAATTGTCACTTGTGGGTAAGGTGTGCGATTCCGCCCTTGGGGTAATGCGTTTTGCCAAGGTGTTGGGTACGATTGTGGACACAATTTTTAAGCGGAACAACGGCATGAAACAAACCAGTATATCGGAATCCACATGTATTTTACTCGAAGAAATGTTGAACAATTGGTTGATAGAATTGCCTCCGCCGATATCATTTCAATTGATAGAAAGAGGAGGAAGTTTGAAAAGCGTAGAAACTTACTCCAACACCCAATTGACCCTAATGTTCCTCTACTACCAGGCAAAGGCACTGATTTACATGACGTTGTTGAGCAACGAGGCGGCTTCTAAAAACTCTCCGGCTTTTATCAGCACCCAGCAGGCCGCGTCCAATCTTCTGACAGTGACCAGGATCTTGAATACAACGAACCACAACTACTACTTTTTACCCTTACCAATGAATATGGCAAGACAGAAGGCGAGATTTTGCTTATTAGCGGCCAGGAACTCGTTGGAATACACCAGAGGTGGGTCCCTCTTTCAGGAGGCGAAATATTTGATTAATAATGTGATCCATGAATTGAAGATCGAGACAAAGATAGGACTATTGGGGTGTCTTTCTGAGAATTGCTTCAAGTGCTTGGAGCTGGCGATCGATGCCATTCTTGCTCCACCAAAGGCCACCGATCCCGTTGGACCTGTGGAAACATTAAAGAAAGAGATGAAGAAGAATCCAATGGGATCTCCGTTAAAGAATGTCGCGATGGAGAACGGAGTCAAGAATGAGCCGGCCATCAACGACATCTTCAGCTCACCTGAAAACTCGGTCGAACCCCGCAACCCTCAGATTGTAACCGTGGGCCAGAGTGCCCACTTGGGGGGTGTTTCCAGTCAGAGTGATCTTTTTGAGTTCATGAAATTCGACTTCAAGACCGCAGAACAGGATAAGTTGAACTCGCTACTGAATGGAGAGAGTAGACAGCGCAGTCCTGCGCCTATAACCCAAATGGATTCTCTAACGGACTTGATGCTGATGAACGATTTTGGAGTCGATGCGTCGTTGGGGCTGTCGTTGATCAACTTTGAGTTGGACAATTCTCAACCAAAGAAAACTAAAATTGAGGGGGGAGCCAGCGTGTCTAATCAAGCAAATGGTAGTAGGCATGAACATGGGTACCTTCATAGAGCCACATATGCCCGCAGCAATGGCAGCAATTTCGATTTGAACAGTCCGGGAGACGATGACTTGGATGATCTTGGGAATGAGCTCTTTCAAAGAAATGCTTTGAGGCGTGCCCCATCGACAAATGGCACACCCCGCAGTTTATTTGACTGGACTAGAACAGGTTAAGCTAGTGTTCTGGCGACATTTTAACCAAACGGTGGGATCTTATTGTTACTGCTTCATAAGTTACGAATTAATGAAAATCATGTTATACCATATAATACTGGAATCACGCTGACAGTTAATCACAGTCGATTCCCGGTCGTGTACGATGTTTCCCGGTGGCAATGATGCAACTTCGAGCATCGTCAATTTCTTCATCCCAAGATGTATCCACCTGGCTAGTGTTAAGGTATGAAGTGACCGCTTGGTTGAATACTGTTTGTGCAACTAGTTGGTTTACTGATACTGCTACTGGGAACCCTTGTGAGCCAGCGGCTATGATCATTCCACTTCTCAGTATCTGCACAGATGTTAATGAGATCACTGACATTCAATCTAAGAGCGAGTGGATGACTGTTTGCACTCCAGAAGGCTCGACATGAAACATTGGGAGCAATATAATCATGCTTTATCGTCAATACTGTTGACAGCTTTATGCGGGTATGTGCGGAATTAAATGTAATAGATGAGTAGGACCTTCGTATACACCATGGGTGCAGTATCGTTGATTGGTGCAAGTTCCTGTGTCAGAAATATTGCCAGGATCATGTGAACTTCTCTGGCTCCTTATTATGGCATTTTTAGCAAAAGGTGGGCTTAAGTAAGTGTCATATCTTACAGATTAATGGTAACCATTTATAGATCTTTTACATAAGTAATATTGGAACCACTGGTCTAATAGCTTCCTCTGTGCTTAATGCAGGGTTGATGCATTTTCATGCAACGCATCATGCAAGGCACCAAATTTTTATCCTATCTTTTCAAAAAATGACGCAAACAGAAAAGTATAAATAGATCTCGTGAACCTTAGCATCTGGTTTGTCACCAGTCTGTCTCCTTTCTGCATTATACTCTTAAAATTGCTTTCATCGAAACTGGATTCCATGGCATCACCGTTTGGGGTTTTTGTTCAGGCACATACTACTTCGACAAAGAGGGTGTTCCAGATGTGAGTGAGGTACTGGTCGGTAGGCAGATGACGGCCATGAAAAGTAGTTTCATTCATTCAGATTCTGCGGAGTATTATGGTAATGATTTGGAATTAAGACAAGCAGTTATCAATAATGGCATCTACAAAAGAGGATACCCGTTCATAATCGAGATGTACTTCACTGGTAATTATGGCAGTTACCCGGGCTACTTGAAAACTCGTTTGCTAGATTCTAGAAATGCCAGGAGGACGTTGACACCCTTTACGCCGACTTATACCTTCTGCATGCAATCTTCGTTACAAAGAAAAGCAAGGCTTATTTTGCGTGGAATGTCATGCCGCAGTGTAAAGACAAAGCTCTTGCCAAGAGGATCGGTGTTTCCAACTTTGAAGTGTAGCATTTGGAGAAAATCTGGGACACTACGGCCACTAACCCAGAGGTGAACCAGATCGAATCCAATGTCTTCTAACATAATTAAACTCCCAGTGTTGTCAATGATGTAGGGATCACCATTGGGACCTCTTTACAAGGGTGACTTGACTCAAGGTGTTGGTTTGTAATTCAAAATTTTGTTGAAAGCATTGAAAGTACCACAGATAGGAAAAGAAATCCTAGTAAACCGGTTCATCAAGGAGCGCATCATTCCAATCTCCATCATGTCGAAGAAGCAGAGACTGGAGGAATCTAAAAATGTCTTTGGTTGGACGATGGACAAAGAGGATGATGAAAAGATGGAGAAAATGAATGGCCAATACAATGTTGAAACCGTGAATTTGCCAGATAAAAAGGTGTGAGGTTCAAATGTTTATTTCGATGTATAAGTGGCTCTAACAAGATCCAACACTTGATGCAAAACCTCAAAATCGTTCTTATTGTAATCCTCCGCAGATGCTAAGCCAAAGATCTTGCCGCTGATATTCAGGATGATGTTCTTCGACGTCAGCGTGCTAAGAAGAAGACCAATTTGGGATGCCAAAACCTGCATTTTCATATTCGGCATCCCGATTATCAACTTGGGGATGATTGTATTGTTCAATTCTCCACTGGTGCCGTTGTCACCCTCATTATCTTCAAAAATAAACCTCCTCTGAGGCGTCTTAACGTCGGAAAAGGAGGGTGTTTGAATATCATAAGTGATGTTCACTTCACCGTTTCTTGAAATGGAAAGAAGTACCTTATCAGCAAATTCCAACATAGAACAAATTAATGTTGCCTCACCCCCGGCGCTGAAGACTTTACAGCTAGTTTCCTTGAAGTTATCACCAAAATCAAAACTCATATGAAGGATGGTGGATGAAGCGTGGTAAATTTTTCAGCCCCGGTGTAAATTATGAAGTGATGAAGCCTGAAGGGATATCGCTGGGCGCTCTTTTTTTTTTACTGGGAAGATTTTACTCGTTGGCAAAGTTACTGGGAAGGAAAAAAGTTTACTTGACCATCTACTGGGTTGTTTATAATTTCCCACATTGATGAGTGTGAATCGACATGTAGGACGACAAATGAGCGATCCTCTGATTAAAAAGGTTGATTTGGAGTCCCAGCGAAGAGAGGGATCTTTTTCTGTGTGGATCAAGGCAAAGAACGTGATAATACAATGGGTTTCGACACTGTGCACACTAATGTTCATTTCTTTCATCTTTGTGTTCGCCCTGGTTTTCCACTTTTATCACAAGTACATCAAACAAGACGTCTCCCATGTTGTTTCCAAGGTTGATGCCTACAGCGACCCAAAACCGGGCTCTAGCGGTGATTTAAGATACTATGTGAATTTGATGGGTTTGGACCTGAAAACATTCAGGATAACAACCGACGACGGGTTTTTGATTACCCTACATCGACTGTACGATCCCCATGTGGAGGATTCCGAGTTAGACAAAAGAAAACCAATCCTTTTGGTCCATGGACTGATGCAATCGTCGGCATCGTTTGTAACCTCAGGGTACAAATCCTTGGCATACCACTTGGTGCAAAACCAATATGACGTATGGTTGGGAGACAACCGATGTGGGTTTGAACCGGAGCACGTTATTTATAAGAAAACCGATATGGAGATGTGGGATTGGGATTTGAATGAGATGGCCAGATACGACATTCCGGCAATGGTTCACACCCTACGAGCCAAAAAGAAGTACGAAGGCAAGGTGTCGATCATGTCTCACTCACAGGGTACCACTCAGAGCGTGTGGCTCTTTTCGAAGCAATTTCAGTCTGATTTCCACAACATTGTGGATAAGTGCGTGCTGATGGCGCCTGCAGTTTATGGGGGGCCGCTACTAAACTCCAAGTCCTTTATTCAGTTTATGAGGTTTTTGCCCCAGCCTCTCTTTGAATTCTTTTTTGGAAGGCGATCGTTCATGCCGATTCTGATGACATTGAGAAAGTTGACCTATAAGATGAAATCGTTTGGATTCACCTCCTATATTGTGTTCAGCTATCTGTTTGATTGGAATGATTATCTTTGGGATAAGCGGATCCGAGGAATCCACTTCACGTTCTCTCCGGTCTACATCTCGGTGAAGTTGATTTCCTGGTGGTTGCGCAGCAAGAGCGGCCAAGGCTTTGAGGTTGGAAAACCCATCATTAAAGATCCTGGACCCTGGTTTGACGACAAGACCCCTGATCTCTTGCTTGTGGTGGGAGGCAAGGACGATTTAGTTGATGGAGATATGTTTATTGAGCGGTTGACGCGATTGGAGCCTGAGATGACCGGTAGATGGGATTACATAAAGATACCGGAGTACAGTCATTTGGACGTACTCTGGGCAGACGACCTCTTGGATCGAACCGGTGACAGGATCATTGGTTTTTTAAAATAGGTGGGTATATAGGTGCAGTAGTCACTCAGGTCACCCTCTTGAGTCACAGCAGTGTCTACGGGTGGAACTAATACAGTCTATAATTTCAGGTCACCCTCTTGAATCACAGCAGTGTCGAGAATATCCAGAGATCCTTTGAGAGTTTTGACCTCCTTGGTCATGGGTTTGTAGTTTTCTGGTTCCAATAGGAATAGCAGCTCAATGGATCCGTCCTTTTCAGCCTCAGTGATAAGATCAGCGATGTAGTTCTCAGCAAATTTGCCCTTAACGGAGGAATAAGTCTCTTCTGCAAATGTCACCCGCACCTTCATCTTAGCTCGAGCGATTGGGATCAATTGACTCTCTAGAAGCAGTTTTATGCCGTCCAGAGCCTTGGATTTGGCGTTTCTTGAGTTGGAGAAGTTGAATTTGAGCTCTTTCAACGCCTTTTCGATCATAGTGGGCGGATATCTCTTCTTCGACTTGGGATTGATACACTTAGCCGATATTATTGTCAATATCTCGTTGTGAAGCTTTTCATTCTCCTGCTGTCTCTCTTTCTCATGCAACTGGATCTCACCCTTCTTGAGAATCTCCATGATGATTGTGTCTTGATCTGTGGTTCCAAAAGCCTTTTCTAACTCCTCGTTGGGTGCAGTTTGGCCTTTGGAAACGTTTAGAAAGATCTGGTGGATCTGGAGCACCTCATCTATATCCTTTTCAATACCCTTTCTAAAGTCTTGAACCTTGTTCTGATAGCATGCCAATTCGAATCTCTTCTTACCCTTTTTCATTCGAACCATCGACACGTTGGTCAGCTTGATCTGACTGTTAGGCTGGTTGATCTTACCCATCTTTGATAGGAGAAGAGGAGCAGATTAGAGGGTTAAAAATTTGAGGTGAAAATCAAGTTAGCCATGTAGAGTGAAAATTTTGGAATGGAAGTTGAAAAGAGTCAATTTCCACGCAAAAAAATCGAAGTGGGTTGGTAAATGGTCTCTGAATGGGTTTAAAGTCGGGTGTATGCTTTTTTCCCATAAAAAAGGGGGTTGAATAGGACTTTTTGGATGGGGGGGTTTTGAAAAAAAAAAATGTGGCCATATCGATTTGTATGGAAAGGGTGATTTTGTGTATGTGGATTTGTGTGGGAAGTTCAGGTAAAGAATGATTTTTACTATGAAGAAAAAAAATAAAGGAACGACCGACCACGCGCCAACTCCGGGCAAAATGGAGAGGAAAACAAAAGGCAGCCGACTTTTGACTGGGACGACTTTTGAGGACTTGGCCTTCGCAGTAAATTTCACACGAATAATTGCAGCACGTGACCAGGAATTTATTGTTGAATAAAACAGCCCCCAAAGAAGAAGACAATGTTAAAATAGATTTTTTTTGATTAAAGGAGTACTTTCCACAATTGGAGCTTGTTTTAACGTGAAGATCACCCAATCTTAAACCATTTAAAGGGGGTAATTTCACCTGGGGCAGGCAGTGGCGCATGCAATATGCGCCACAATCTATGTGCACAAAGAGGTTACTTTCCCAGTAAATTTCCCATCAACAAACACTCACAGTAAATGTCGCAGATTGTGCACGTGACCGCAAAGTTGAAACTAAATAAAACAATCCAAAAACTAGTGGTTAAGGCACAAATCAATTTGTCACAGCCTAAAAAGTAATTTACATTGTTGGAGGTTGTTTTAGTGTTAAAATTATACACTTTTGGACCCATTTGAAGAGGGGGGGTTTCACCTAAAGTATGGAGTGGCGCATAATATATGCGCCACTCTCCATCTGGGCCGGTGGTCTCATTCCCAGTAATTTTCCCACGACTTTGTGTTACACCGAATCTCATCAGATGAGCCAATTCAGTTGGTATAACTGAACAAGAACCATGTTAGCATCCAGATATGGTCATTCACCTGGGTATTACGTTTCCAGTTTCAATTTCAATACCAGGTTACCGCGCTTATCTTGGCAGGAAGAAGTCTGCAATCAAATAGACAGCTAGATGCGGGAACAGATTCAGAGTTCCGAAAGCATATATGGATCTACCAGAAAGCGGTTCATCTTGTGAAAAGGCGGAATTCAATCTTTTGATCTTGTCAGTGATCCTGTCATTAATTTGTCAGTGATCTTCTTGCGGTTGAAGCTCCAGCCGTTGATCTTGCCAGTGATTTTTGTAGGGATGAATCTCCAGCGGCTGATCTCATCAGCGAGCTTCTTGAGGTCGAAGTTTCTATCAAACAAACGGTTACACTAAGGCGGTTCATTTTGATCTTATTATTGACTTTTGCACTGGAGTTGGTGCTGAATCGATTGACTGTAGATCTACCAAGTGGATGTGGTGATGGATCTACCCACGATTCTGATTGTATCAGTGAACTTTGTCGATAGCTCACATTCTACTGTCTGAAATCTGGTGACTTATTAATATCTTTAGAGGCAAGAATGGTTGATTGAAGTCTCAGATGGGTTCTTATCGCCATTGATACGCCTTTTTTCAATGTCTTTATTAATTTTCACGCAGCTAATAATTGTGTGTTCAAGAGAGTGAAATGCAAATGGTTTCATGATGTTTTAATAGATTACTGCGTGGCCATCTCATGATTGTGCTCATGGCTTCAGTCAAGATTAAACCGGGGTGATCCACTTAAGGTTTCGTTGTGTCTACTTAGGTGGTTTGTTCCCGTAGAAAATACTCACATTCCTCACATCTTTACAGTTTCATGCTTGTGATTCATCCCTCGTGCCGCCAAAAATGCTCATAACAAGCTAACAGTGTTCTTCAATCAACACTCACGTTCTCCTCCCCACTAGACCCACCGCAGTAGATGTGCCCCATAGAGTGTGACCGTCGTTGTTCCTACTTGATAAGCTTATTTTCTGTCACCGGGTGGAGACTCCCACTGGATCGCATCCGCTAGGTCACCTCAAAATGTCTCAAAATAGGCTTCAAGACGTATATTGTCTTGGTCTAAACCAGAGAGAACCTATCTGGAGTTGCTCCATCTTCGCCATGAAATTAACAACAATATTTATTCCATTGATTGTGAGACTTATTCAATTCACTCAACAAATTGCCGTACTGGATGGCTCGCTCGTTATCAACTCATTTTTGCACCCACTTCGCTGCGTTCGCCAGTATATCATCATCTCTACGCATGCCCGCATTCACACACACACGCGCACTCAGAGTCCTAAACCGAAAATCCTCATTACACGACAGCATAGATTTCTCCGATACTAAATCCATCCACTTCTTCCCACTCCATGAGCCCAATCACCCAGCAACTGTAGAATCCTATCTAGTTGATTAAGTAATATACAAAAGTTAATTAACCTAAAAGGGGAA
>JAJMJM010000023.1:0-143313 GCA_030563565.1 Saturnispora sekii
GTTTAGTTCTAGGATAATTGTGATACAGGTATGATTGTTCAAACTTATAAAAGTTGTTTCGCACCTAGGATGGATGTAAATGATGGCTAATTCCAAACAGCTATCAGTATAGAAAAGTAGGATATAAAATAAAGTTAAATTTTTGAAGGCAGGGCCAATAAAATCATATTGTGTATTTATTCTTGAGAATTAGATATTCCAAATTTTCGACGTTTATTATCTTGATCACATTTATTTTTTAACTAATTTCATGTAAAATAAGAAGACTCTTTTATATATCCACGAAAGATCAAGTTTAGTCGGCAAATTTTAATTCCAGTCTTAGTTTCACCGTGAAAGCGTGTTTGCATTTTAGATTTAAATGGCTCTACTTTATTTAGAATTAACTTTTATATTCATTATTTCATGCTTGATCTGTATTATTAATGTTGTTAAACATTTGATATTAGCTAAGGTTAAACCCCGTTTTGTATTTCCATCAGACTACCTCCTGCTCACAATTCCCATACAACACGACCTTTAATTATAAAAAAACCATGTAGCGTCCCTGGTTAAACCTAAAATAGCCAACACAAGCACCAACCCTCCGCTATACTGTGTTTTATTTCAGGATAGTTAGACAACCTTTATTTATGAGCTTTTTGACACCCGATTACCCGATTATCCGATTATCCGATGTTTTTATTTTACCCCTTAAGCACAACCACGATTGGACCATCAGTGCCGCTAATCATCCCCCAATTCACAGATCCATTTAGAGTTCTGCCTTCTCAATACTGCACAATTCATCCAATTGCTTTTTTTTACGTGAATCTCCCCTCTCCCTCTGTATCTGCAACAACATACGCCTACTTTATACCTTTTCATTCGGCCTCTCACCATTTTTCGTTTCTCTTCTCACCTCTTTAACGAATTGATGATTTTGGACTCCAGCACAATCCCAGAGATTGTTCAACATCCTCCGCAAAACATCCTGGAATGGAGAGCAACCCTTCTTTCCTCTATTGATGACCTAGGACCACCGGATTTGATACAATTGGTGAAACTAGAATCAGCCTCTTCGCCATTAATTGAAACTTATTTCTACCAAACGGGGTCTAACACAATGGACGTTTCCTCAGTTGCAGCAGGGCTATTTGAAATATCCACAGCACTGGCGGACCAATTGTGGTTCGGTAAACAAAAGCATTTTAACGTAAAATCAACACGATTTGTGACGTTCAATTGTTTTTCTAATGTGGATATTAGGGTCGAGGTTAATATACCCGGAGGAGTGAGATGGGAATTGATTGACGAACAAGGTGTTGTAACTGAAGGAGAAGAATTGGGGATGGATTTGGAACAACTGTGGTTGGAGACATTCACATCTGGTGTGATGAGAAGTTTAATAACGTCGGAAGACGAGGGTGAGTTTGCCCCAATTGTTGAGGTGAGAAGACTTAATCCATTTGTAGAGAAGAATTCATTGGAAATGTTCTTGAAAGGGTTTGAAAAGTTGTTCTTAAAAGGCCCTCAATTGGGGTCAAACGATAACTCATCACAACCAACCCTTTGGGACAATTACTTGGTGGATGCCCTAATGAAATGCGTTCAAGTGACAAATTGTACTGATTTAGTTTTACCAATCTTAACAAGATTGCAAAAGGATTATAAAGAAATTGGCTTTTTAATTGCCAAGGTGTTACTACTTGGTGGACATGAACAACAAGCTGTTGAATTCATGAAAAACCAATTGGATGCAAACCCTTGGGATTCTCAAATGTTGTTGACGCAATCCCAATATCTTCTAAAAAAGGGTAAAGCTCAATGGGCCCTACCATTGGCAATCAAATCAATCAATTGTTCACCCTTAACATTTGCCAATTGGTCTCATCTAGTGCAAACTTATACCACTTTGGGGATGTTTAAAGAAGCCTTGACAACTTTAAATTCATGCCCAATGGTGACTCATAGGGAAAAATACACTTTGAAAAGAATTACCATCTCTTCCCAGGTTAACGGTCCACCACCATCAGACATTCATTTGCCAACACCAAAGTTGGTCCAATTGGATGGTGTCACTGATTTGGACCATTCCATGGTCTTGAAGGAAAAATCACAATGTCCTCCTGAATTGCTCGATCCACCATCCGGTAATTTGAAAAGTACTTATAAAACCGCCTATGGGTTGTTGGCTCAATTGGTGAAAAAATTGGATTGGGAACAATTGTTAGATTACAGAGCCCAGGTCTTTGTAATGGAGGAGGAATTAAAATCGGGAAAATCAAGTACTGGCAAAAGATTATGTGAAAGATGGCTGGACAATCTATTTATGCTTCTTTACGAGGATTTGAAAATTTACACACTCTTTAAACAGAATCAACAATACCAGGATGCGATCAACGGTGAAAATACCAAATTTCTTGACCCCAACAACTTGGGTCAATGGGGTGGTTCCAATCAACACGATAAATCTGCTTTGGAATGGGAAATGCTAGGGTTGGTCTGTGACAGGTTGGGTCATCCAAGGGACTCTCAGAGATGTTTCGAATCCGCTTTGGGACAAAGATTCAGTGTCAGATCTGCTAGAAAATTGCTGGATATCTATGGTGATTTTAGAATCAAGACCAAAAGGTCACTTACTGCTTCACCACCGCCGCCTCCACCACATAATGGTTCATCTGTCAGTCATCACAAATTGAAAACCCGTGACTTTATGAGATTCAATGGCGCCATTTTAAAGTTGACTTTGGGGTTATTGGCATGGGAGTTCAAATGGTACAAGTTTTTCTCTCCGAGGTTGCTTGATGCTCTTGAAGCACTTTCCATGGATTGGGGGGACACAAAGGTCATCAACGAGGTGGAGGACCCGGGCTTGCACTCTCTTGTTCAATTCCAGGTCGGTCTTTTGATTCAATATGGCAGGGTGATTACTTAAGATTATGTAAGATCACGTAAGATTCCAAGATTATGTAAGGCTGCAAGATCACGTAAGCCCCGCATTGTGTCGCTTACGTAACATTCTTCTTCCGTCGTTCTCGTCTCAATTTTCAATTTTGCCCCCGGTGGCCTCAGTTTCTCTCTCTCAATTGGTGTAACGATGGTGACATTGAACAACGCACATGATGATCTTGTCCATGACGCTGTGCTGGACTTCTACGGTAGAAGATTGGCCACCTGTTCCTCAGACAGAACCGTGAAGGTGTTCACTTTGGATCAAGGAGATCAACAACCTCAGTTACAGGACACTTTGAGGGGCCACGAGGGCCCAGTTTGGCAGATCGGATGGGGTCATCCTAAGTTTGGATCTATTCTTGCCTCCTGTTCTTACGACGGTACTGTTCTTGTTTGGAAGGAAGATGATTCGGGTCAATGGTCGATCATTGTCACTCACAAAGTCCATACCGCGTCAGTGAACTCCATCAGCTGGTGTCCACCGGAATTTGGGGCCAAGTTGGTGTGTGCCTCATCGGACGGATCTTGCTCGATTTTGGAATTTCGTCCAGACGGGTCGACCCAATCGACTGTCTTTAAGGCCCACGACATCGGTGTGAATGCAGCAACATGGGGTCCTCAGGGTGAGATTCTTTCGGGTGGTTGCGATAATTTGGTGAGGATTTGGGTTCAAAAGGAGGATGAATGGGTTGAAAAAGATGTACTTGTTGGTCACACCGATTGGGTGAGAGACGTGGCTTGGTCTCCGACTGTTTTGAACAAATCATACATCGCCACAGCATCTCAAGATAGAACCGTTCTAATCTGGACCAAGGGCGAGGGGGAGAATCAATGGAAGAAACAGTTATTAAAGAATGATAAGTTCCCGGATGTTTGCTGGAGGGCCAGCTGGTCATTGAGTGGGAATATATTGGCCATTTCCGGTGGAGACAATAAGATCACCCTATGGAAGGAGAACTTACATGGAGAGTGGGAATTGGAGAGTGAAGTGGATCATTAACGGTAAGAACGTTACCAAATGCTAATTGCCAAAACATTTCGCTAAGAAGTTATGAGGGATCCCCTGGTTGATCTGCGAGGTCCCCACACTCTACATACTAGATAATTGATTATAATTACAGTTTAAAAATATGCTAAAGTTTATACACGCCGGAATGCACCCCAATCACGATCTTAGGGACCAAGACCAGTCTCGCAGAATAATGATACAAGTCTCCACCCAATGAGGCTTTTCAACTTCAAACTCACTAATGGCCTTCTCAAGCTTAGAATTTTGATCCTGTGTGTAATTTATGATGAGGGAAGCTCTGGAAAATGGGTGTCGAATGAAATTTGTATTTATTCTCTTCTCAGTCAACGAGTCCTTGAGTTGTTGAGCAAGCTCCAGAGGCTGATTTTGAATGATTCTGGTTTTTTTTGAAGAATCAATGGCATCATTCCAGAATTGATTTCTGACTTCCTGTTCAAGTTCGGGTGATGCTGTTTGGATTTTCTTACAACAATTCAGTTCCCTTTTCATTACTTCCAAGTCCTGCTTTGTGTCGAAGCCCATTTGGACAAGTACGTTCAAGTGTTCATGTGTTTCCAGCACCTCCAATTGGATCACACTGTCTCCCAACACAGACACCACCTGGTCAACATCCTCACAGTCCAAAATCAATGATGTGTGGAACTTTGGCAGTGGAGGCAACGAGAGCGTTAGTCCCGTCACTATACCTCCGTCGTCCCCTAAACCAAGTACGACGTTCACAACCATGCTCGATGTCAGATCCCATTTCTCGATCACCTCACCCTTGTGAGAAACACTATGGAAATCCTTAAGATAGCCCATTGAAGGTGTATATTTTAGCGATTCAAGACCCTTCCGATAAACCGGGGACCAAATAAGTTCACCAATAACACTGTCTTTCGGTGCTAAATTACTGGGAAAGAAAATGTCCTTTTGTTCACACAATTCCCCCAGTTCAGACACCAACATCCCTGGCTGAACACTGACTTCAAACTTGCCATCCTCCTCACTTTTCTCAACGTTCACAAGTTTATTCAAATGTGAAACATTAACGTTCACCCCCTCAGATACTTTTTCTTTCTTAGTGTGGGTTTCGAATGGTATTCTATGTTTGTAGATAACCTCTAGAACTTGGCTCACTTCGCATGTGTTTCTTGGCCAAATAATTGTGTTTGGTATGCCGTAATTTGTGTCTTTCAACTTACCAGTGGTTATTTGATTTGCAGGAAATTTTTCCTTTAATTCATTCAAAAATTCGTCGTGAATCATTATTGGGTCGATTTTCCGTGTGCGTGCATACACTTCATCAGCAATACCCAATATGACGAGAGTGCAAAGTATGATTTTGCCTGTCTTGCTTTTTGGTATGAATCGAGGTCAGCCTGCCAGCAAACCTTCCGCAAGAACTGCCGACAATTCTATTTAGCATTGAAAGTTAAGATAAACAAGTTATAGTGAGAGGGCAAAGAATTGCAGATCCTATACTTCACCTATCGTCCACTAACTTGTAATTGCTCATATGCTCAGCAAATAAAGAAGCAAATCAACGGTTGCAAGAAAAATCGATCTCCTTTTTGAGTGTAGAAAGATGACTAGATATGAATTTGTGAATTATGGATATCAATACCAAATCAAAACAATCAACTTTTCAGTCAATTAATGCTGGTCTCATATCACTCGGTCATATCACTCGGTCCTTTCCGATAAAAAGTCTCGCTATGGTTCAAGATAAAGATGATCCCAATAGGTTCATAGGTCCAACAGCAACAATTCATCATGTTTGGCGTTGGTTTCTTAAAAAATCTGCTGCTTAATTGTTGCATTCTTTCTGGGTATGCGTTTCAAGCGCTCTCTTCTCCTACATCACTGGCCGTGTCAGTCAACCGTCTTCCCGAGGAAATTGATAGAGGTATGGAGTTATCCCCCTCGCAGTCATTTCTAGACTCGTTGAATTATACCACAGTCCAGTCTTTCCAGCTACAGCAGAAATCGACTTGAATCCTAATACCCGACCGTTCTCCAGTCGAGTTATTTCATATCGTTACTTAATTTCTATAACTCATCATGTAGCCCACTTTTTGTCCAATTAATGATATCCATAAATCTGTTGGACCAATTCTTGTGAACCTTCAACACCTCAACATCCACACCAATCCAATCCCAAAGATGGACCTTTATCCAGATTCTCCAAAGGGCCAACTTAACAGAAACATACCCATGGTTGGATTTACTCAACGCCATATCGTAATACCTTTTGGCTAAATGTAGATCCTGAGCAACTCCAACACCAAATTCATAACACCACCCCAGATTGTAACATCCCATATGAGTTCCTGAGTTGACAGAATCATGATAAAGGGCCACGGCTCGAAGAGTATTTGGAGGAACCAACATGGGGACGGCATTGGTGGAATTGCCGCTTATGGGGAAAAAGTAATTCCTGATGTTATAATCCCCAACCAATTCCCTTGGTGATTGGGGCAACCCCCAATAATATATGTCACCCAAATGGTTCATGGAGTCTGGATTGCCATGCTTGACCGACAATTCCAAGTATTTCACGGCCTCCAAATATCTATTTTGAGTGAACACCACCTCGTGAATTTCGGGATCAAATCTGAACTTCTTATCACTGAAGGGCCCCACCGTCGGATAAAGGAGGGTGGCCAACGAATTTTGAGCGTGTTCGTACCCTAACTCACTTTGGATAAGAAACCCCATGATTGACTTCCAATTATCGCCATTGATGCTGGCCAAAAATGTTTCTCTAAAATTAAAGAAAATTGGTTCAAACAACTTCAAGTAATTGGCCAAATGAGCCACAATCTGTCCGATTTCACATTCACCGTATCTCCCCTCCAACCAGAATTTGATCATCGCCCTTTCACTCAAATGTGAATTATATGACGCAGCCTGAGACAATGCGGCCCATTGCTTCCCATTGAGATTCCACTCATTTGAGTAAATATTAGACAATGTGGAATGGAATAACTGTGCAATTGTTTGTCTATTGTTCTGTATGTAATTCAAGCCTGTGTCATGATCTTTTGGTGTTCCTATGCCGTACATTAGCATTACCGCCGTATCGGTGGAAAATAGTTTAGAAGAAGTGAACTTCTTAGCCAACTGGGACCATTCTAAAGCCTTCTCGTAATCAGGTTCAGAAAGCCCCTCACCTCTGAAACTCATGTGAGAAAGATAAAGCATGATTCTACCCGCATAAATTGCCCACTCTGGCTTTTCGTAATGGTATTCCTCCTTTGATATCAGGTGAAACAATTCCAAATCCTTCAACAAGTCCCATGCCTTCAATCCTGCCTCCCATGCCTTTACGTAGTCTCTGGAATGTAGATAATCTCCCTTATAGTGAGCCTGCGTCTGAATATACAGATCCAATATGCGATCGTTCAATTCCCTCTCATTTTGGGAGATCATTTGCTGGTCCTCACTACTATCGTCATGATATGATTTGTACATCTCCAGATCTTCAAAGTACCTAAGAGACGGTCTTACATGGCTTAATTCCATGTCATAGACCCCACCAAAGAGATCTCCAATCCTGAAACTAAATTTGTTAAAATTTATCTCAGTGATCAATTCATGAACCCATGTTTCATTGCCCAGATCCAATTCCATCTTTAGCGGCTCCACTAAATCTTCTGTTAAATGATACAGTTTTGTGTAGTAAATCAATGCCACGTCCAAATTTTGAACAACCCCAATACCGTATTGGTACATATGTCCCAACGCCATCGCAGCCTGTCGACTTCCCAAATCCTCTGCAATTTGATAATGAATGAGTCCTTTTGCATGAGACTGTTCAAAATGACCCAAAACTCCTGTATGGTAAAAAACACCCACCATAAAATGTGAATGGGCCAACAAAGTCTCATCATCACTCGATGCTAACACCTTTTGATAGTACTCGTACGATGCGGTAACGTTTGGTGAGATCCCGTAATGTCCAAACGCATAAATATCTCCTAGGGACGTAAACGCCTCGGCTGTAGAAAGTGATTCCAGCTCCTCCACAAGCATCCTGCTCGTATCATTCAACGGTGCGTAAAGCAACATGAAATCATCTTTCAATTCCGCCAGATCTCCCAAATTTACATGAAAGTCCACGGTACCATACTTTTCGGCCGTATCTTCATCAGTAGTGTATATATCATACTGATTGAACCCGTTAGGGATATCAATTGGGTTCCAATCGGTCTCCAGCTGGAATTTATAGTTCAATGCCCTGGAGTCCAAATGATGCCGCTTGAAATCCCCCAGGATTGCTTCCACAGACCTTCCTGTGGCTGTGGTAACACCTAATGCAATGGATGCTACTAAAAGCATCCAATTCAGTAACATCAGCTTCATGCCGTATAAGGAAAAACACGTAGGCAAGATGCTTTCTTATCATAAAGCGACCATTTCACAGTGAATGAAGTGTGAGATTTGCTGTGGTTGTGAAACGCGTGTATCTAACGTGTGTGAGGCCCAGTGGTGTAAAAACTGTGGTCTTAAATGTCGTCTTTGCACTGTGAAGTCGTTCAAAAGCGGTAAATGTGGCAAATGCAGCTCTGGTTCCACCACGAGTGGACCGACAAGATGCCACAAGTGCTATACGTGTCCTGCGTGTGGATTAGATCTGCAGCCAGCCGTTAAAGTGTATTACGAGGGCTCCATGAACGATAAAATCAATGGGAAAAAGGTCAAGTTTAAATGCCAGTGTGGGTTTAGGTTTCAAACGGAGTTACTGACCACCCCACGATCCCTTGGTGGGTTTGTTGCTGAAGAGGTTAAAACTTCAGCGGAAAAGAGGTTTGAAACCTTGATAAATGAAGTGAATACGGTCATGGAAACTAGTGATAAATTAGGCAAATCCAGGTCGAGAGCAAGCTCAAAAGTATTAAAAGATGACAAGAGGAATTTGGTTAATTTGACCGTCCAATTGCAGTCGACGCAGGATGTCCCTCTGACTCCACAACACAAAGTATTAACTTTTGTTCATGAGAATCAATGTGTAAGCTGTTTGTCAATCACCGTGGATGCAAACAGTATGGTGCCCATAATGAGTACAAGCAAGGATGGAAAATGGTGGAAACTTACCAATTTATCCGAGAATCCAATGTCAGTTCAGGCGTGTCATAATGAAAAGCTGGATGTGCCTTTGGAGCCACTTAATATACCCCCCGATGGATCTATAGATCTCACCCCTGCGCACTCATACAGCGGCGATGTCTTTTTACTTGTGGAAGGCGTGGGGACAGTGAAATACGTAGTGGAATAAGACGTACTGCGGATATGTCATAAAAGAATCTATTCTGTGTAAACAGAGGGATTTAAAGTGTCGAATATATATCAGAGGATATAGGGCAGAGCAAGCCCAAAACCCCACATTTTACTCAAGCTCCCTTTCTTGGCTCGAGCGGATCGATCTGGAAGACCTTATCAGGATTCATGATTCTCAATGGATCCAAAGCCAGTTTGACCTTTCTCATCATATCAATGCTGTCTTCACCCAATTCATTCCTTAGGAACTCTCTCTTACCTATCCCCACACCGTGTTCACCGGTCGCAGTACCATCCATCTCTAAAGCTCTGGAAACCATGTTTTTGACAATATTCGTGATCTTTGGTCTGTCCTCTTCCGGGAACATGATCAATGCGTGGTAATTACCGTCACCGGCATGAGAAACAATCGAGGCCATCACGTTCTCCCTTTCAAACTCCTCTCTAGTCAATTCCAAGGAATCCACCAGCCGAGAAATTGGAACTGCAACATCGGTTGTCCAAACCTGGGCCCCCGGACCAAGGACCTTCTTACCTGCATCTATCGTCGACCACAATGCCACCTTTCTGGCCATCCAGATCTCTAGCTTTTCCTCGTCATTGGAAGCAAAACGGAACGCTCTCTTCGAGCAGCCTGTTTCATTACAAATTTTCTTGACGTCTTGAGTTATAGCGTCCGCCACTTTCAAGGAGGACCCTCCGATCTTCATCATCAATGTTGGCAATTCGTCGTACTTTTTACTTGTTTCGCCACTCTCGTTGACAAATTTCATCATTGTGCCATCAAGTAATTCCAAGGCATTGACGGGGATTCCTTGGCTGACAATCTTCTCAACAGCACTTGCTGCGTCTTTCAAAGTGGGGAATGGTGCAATGGCTACGTTTTCGACCTTTGGAATCACGTTCAGCTTCAAAGTCGCTTCCGTCACAATACCCAAAGTACCCTCGGAACCAATGATCAAATTTGTCAAATTGTAACCACACGCAGACTTTCTTGGCCTTCTTTTTGTCTTGACAATCGTACCATCCGCCAAAACAACCGTTAAGGAGACGACGTTTTCTTTCATGGTACCATATTTCGCAGCATTGGTACCAGAACAAGAGGTACCGATCATTCCACCGATGCAAGCCCCTGGGCCTGGATCTGGACCAAAGAGCAGACCATATGACTGCAAGTAATCTCTCAAGTCCTCCCAACCGACAGCAGGCTGGACGACGACGTCCAGGTCCTTTGGATGGATTTCCAGGATTTTGCACATTCTGCTCAAATCTACACAAATTCCCCTTCTAGTTGGAATGTAATGGCCTTCCAATGAGGTCCCGCCAGAATACGGGGTAATCGGGATCTGATATTCATGAGCTAATTTCAAAATCGTCGAAACATCCTCTGTTGATTCAGGGAAAACAACAGCGTCCGGTCTCTCTTCAGGATGAGGGTGATCCGTCGAAAAGTATGAGTCTGCGTGGGAGTCCAATTCCGACACAGTCATCGTGATTTGGTCTGGTTTCAGCACATTACGTAACTCTTGGATCATTGCTTGCGGGTCTCCGTATTGAACAGGAACGCAGTCCTCCAATTTCAACGTGGAGCTCTTGGGGAATATGAATTCAGGGGGATTGTTGAACAAATTGAAAGAAGCATAAGCTGTTCCGATGAATCCACCAAGGAAGACCAAAGCCAATGAGTTTAAAATCCTCGTTGGTTTATTGCTTTTGGGTTGTGGTGGTGGTGGCGGTGGCGTTGGAGCGCCATTTCTTTTAGTCAATGTGGTTCCAAACCGTCTTATTGGTCTGGCGGGTCTTAACTTGAACATCGCTTTGAAGGAAGCAGGCAATGAACGGTGAGAGACCCCCACACGGATTGAAAGTGAGATCGAGGCCAGATGCGGGATGTGCTCATATGCTCATGTGCTCATTCACTAACTAATTAAATAGATATAAAAGCTATAATTATCAAAAAATACCACCACCTGCGCCACCCACCATTGAGAACCAGTCCTTGGCTCACTACTGGCGGGGTTTGGTCCTGCAGGGCTCCGTAGTAGCTGGTAGTGTTGGTATTGTTGCAGACGATAGACTGCAAATCGCCGTCAATCTCATCGAAATACGTCTTGACAAGACTTCGTCCCCAGTTGGTGCTCCAGGTGTCGCCTTTGGAGTCCCACCAGAAAACCCCTCCTAGCTGCAAATCTTTCACGTACTGGGTCTTTTCCCGCATTGAGTCAGGGTTGTCGTAGACAACCAAACCGGGGGGATCTTCCCGATAACAGTAGGCGGAGCCGATCTCCTCACTGAAAGCCTCTGTGAACCCGTTGGGAGGCAAATCCACATACATTAAGGTGCAATCCTCCACGCTCTGGTGGGTTCCCTCAATTTTGGCACACGTTTTCTTCTTGGGAAGCAGATCGTAGAGTGCTGCGACCGGGAAGGTGTGTCCATAGAGAGGTACTCCCACGACGATTTGTTCCGGGGCCACACCGTTATCAAGTAAGTGATGGACGGTTGCATTAACAGATTCATCGCTGTCGGATCGAGAATCTGTGTATAAAGGGGAATGGAAACCCGCTCGTGCCGAATTTGGACCCGTAGCATCATATCCCATGATATGGAAGTAATCGACAATATTGGAAAGCTGGGACAACTCATAATTGGCCAAAGTGGGTATATCCATGGGTAAAGCCAAGCTCAAGGTGTATTTACGGCACCGTGATGGTAAGTTCGACAATTGGGACCTCAATGAGGTCATCATATACGTCAAATACACCTTGTCCACGTCTTTCTCGGGAAACTCCCAATCGATATCAACACCATCAAAACCATAGTAAACCATTTGCTGGACCGCGTTATCCACAAAGAAGTCCACACCTCTTCGATTATTTCCTACCCGTTCAAAGACGGATGCGGAATCTGTTCCACCGATCGACATTGAAATTGATAAGCGAGGATTTATGCTCTTCATCTGGTTCAGCTGGCCGATAAGCCCAATAGAAGTGATATTCTCTTCTTGCATCTGTGTGAGAGCCGAGTTGGCTTGCTTGGTCCACGGCAGAGAGGTATTGAATGGAGTTTGGTTCTCGTAGTGAAAATCAATCACTGTGGTGCTTTCGATGGCAGGATCCGCTAATGTCAAGTTCATGGTATCATAATCAATGTTAAAAAATGCGTAATTAATGTGGGTGATCATGTTGAGATCGATGTCACTGGGGAAATGGTCTATATTGTATGACCATGAGGAGTAATATATTGAAGATATAAAAGACCCCACAGTTTGAGTGATCAATAAGAATAGAAGTATCATCAAAGCAAAAACCAAACCAAATCTCTAAGTCCAAGCAAACAGTTTGGACTCTTCAGTGTTGCAGAAAGGGGCCCCGTTTTGTGCTGCAGGAGCTATCACAGAAGCCCAGAATATGTTACGTAATGCAAAAAATAGATTCTGTGCAGCTGCAACGCATCATGCGTGTCGTGAAATTCACATCTGTGCACCAGAAGAGAGAGAAATGTGGTAAAATGTACGATACCACAGGGATCAAATCAGTAGCCGCAGGTAGTAGAATTAAGATACAAGCTCTAATGTACTGGCACTAACTTTACACCACTTTTCTGCAACTAATTCCCTGAAAACTACCCCCCCTAAATTTCTCTTTGTATAATATTAGATCTTAAAAGTATATAAAAAGTGACCAAGGGGGAACACATATCATCACATGAAGTCGTCATCATCCAACCCATCGTCACCACCCATATAATCATCGTAATTGTCCTTTGTGAAACTGGCTGGACCCGTGTTGACCTTGGCAGCCTTGACCTTCTTCTTACCAGCACCACCCGTGGAAGTTCCACCCGTCTTCTTCAATCTGTTGTTTCTCTCGTCCTTCACCTTTTGGGTCACTAATGAATTCAATGTGGAAATGGCCTTTCTGGTCTGTTCAATGGTCAAAGGACCACACACGTCTCTGACCAAATCCACGGCCAATGAGTTGGCGTAGAACAATGTACTCTTTTCACTGATGGCCACCAAAGACTCGGCCAACTTCTTTCTCAACTTCTCGTAATCTTGCTTCGTGGTTGGTGAGAACAATGGGTGTGCAGCCAAAGGTGTGTCTGCAGTCAATGTGAGTGTACCGTTGCCACTGGAGATACCTGCGCGTGATCTTGGATGGTCGTTCAATCCCAAACCGTCAAACAAGTCCGCAGCGTTGTTCAAATCCGCCTCCAACTCCGCCTTTTTGAGTAACTCTTTACGGGTTTTTTCATCAACAAGGTCGATTTCCATCAGAGTTTTTGTCTTCTTAGGGTTCTTCTTGGCCTCCAGCTTCTCCTTTTGCTGTTGCTTCTTCAAAGCAGCCTCCTCCTTGACCTTTTTAGCCTTTTCTCTCTCCTCATCCGAATCAACGTCCCACGACTCCAAAACTGGATCTTCGTCGTCGGCGTTTTCAAATTCCCAATCTTCCACTACAGCATCTGCGCCTGCAGTAGGTGTTTCAAAGTCTTCATCGTCCCAACTCATAATAATTGCGATTTCTAGGAAAAGAAGGGTGTTGAGACCAGGTTGAAAATTTTATCGTCTGGGTGGCAACTCTCTCTTCATCAAAAACCAATGAGATTAATCCCAGAGGAGGCCCACCCAAGCCAAGTGAGAGCCAATGGGCCAGAAGCGCCAAAAAAGGCCGGTCATCCAATTGAAGAACGTGTCAAGATGTGGGAACAAACCCAAATGGACTCGAGGCTGGATCAGTATAAGAGACTCTTTGGAGCAGGAGAGCCAATCAAGAGAGAAATGGAGATGTCTCTTGTGGGGGAAAATCTCCACGGTGACATTCTGAAGGGAAAGGATTGGGAAATCAAGTGGGAGGACGTCTACAAATGAACGTCGACAATGTCCCCGTCTTCGATTTCGGTCTGAGAGATGACAAGAGACGGTGACAAGGGCTCGTGGTCGAATGAGAGAGAGGGTGTTGTTGATGATGTGACCCTGGTGGCGACATATGTCATCAACTGCTGAATCGTGGTGTCTGTAGTCACGTTCACTTTATATTTGATCTTTTCACTGATAAGTAGAGTAATTGGGAATTCATTGGTAATTGAGGATGAAGAGGATGCTGTGGCAGGAGCGGAAGTGGACCCCGCTTCCGCAACCAATTGGTCTTCCCCCTCAATCTTTTCCTGTTCTGCTGTCTGTATTTCAACCTTGTGCATCGCCTCTTGTAGCGATATTAAAATACCTCTACAAACGATCATCTCATTCTCGATGTCTAACATCTCCTTGCATCCCACAATGGAATAGAATGTTTCTTCCGGTCGTAAATACATTTTCAGCTGCGGAAAGTAGATCACCTTGTCACTCATCTTATCGAACTTGGCCGTCAATTTCATCACACTCTTGTTTGCCTTGACTTTGACATGGTATTCGTTTCCTTGGACCGTTAAATGGATTAAAATAACCAAAGATTGGTCCTTGATCATATCCCCCACCCGGGCCTCCAACTTGCGTTCTTCCAACCCCATTTCATTCTTGAAATCATCCAACTCCTGATCAAATTTGTCCAATTCTGTATTTGGGATCTCCTCAATAATGGAATCCATTTGATCCTCCAGATCAATCACTTCAGGCTCTTCCAAAACTGAGGATAGAAGGCCCAATTCAGCCTCAAAGTCATCCACAGCAGATGGGGTGATCACGCTCGGTTTAGTTTCAATTGCAACGTCAACCTTTTTTGCCGGTAAAGCCTTTGTTTTCACCTCTAATTCATCCAAGTTCAATCCTTTCGATACAGCAACACTCAACTTCTTCTTTTTTGTTTTCTTTGGCTTCTTCACCCTATTGAAATCCTCCGCAAAGAAGTCATTAATCATTTCTTACTGGAATAAAAAAGTGGTCCCTGCAGAAAAGAAGTGTTCCCACCAGCTTTCCCACAAAATAACTTTACTCCTAGTAAAAAAAATCGTTGTAGTGTACATTTTTCAAGTAAAAAGTTTGCCTACCACGTGTTTCCCAGAAACTTTCACACTAAAAAGTTTCTGGGAAAATTGATGGGATTAATGCGAGAAAAAAGTGAAGATTCCTTTAGCTGCTCCCACCGCTTCACTCCCATTGATCGTTAATGTTTAAAAGACCACTGTCCACAGTGCAAACAATCAACCCGAGAACCGTGTTGGTGCCGCCAAACTCAACAATATTTTCTGGGATCCAACCTACCGGTCAGTTTCATTTGGGAAACTACTTTGGTGCTGTGAGGAACTGGAGGGATCTTCAAACTACCGACTCCCAATTGTACTTCTTTACTGCTGATCTCCATTCGTTGACGGTTCCACAGGATTACAAGCAGTTGGATATCCAAAGAAGAGAAGCGTTTGCCTCGATACTGGCCTGTGGAATTGATCCTGAGAGGGCAATTGTTTACCATCAATCCCAGATACCAGAAATCACCAAATTGTGCTGGATTCTGTCCTGTTTTACATCGATGGGTATGCTCAATAGAATGACTCAATGGAAATCCAAGGCCGACATCCATGACGATGAAAAGGAGCTGGGTAGAGTGAAATTGGGATTATTTTCTTATCCAGTGTTAATGGCAGCAGACATCTTATCAGTGAACGCCACTCATGTCCCAGTGGGTCAAGACCAATCTCAGCATCTAGAGCTTTCCAGGGAAATTGCTCAAAGTTTCAATAAAGCCGTTGGTGTCGATTATTTCAATTTACCAAATACACTATTGACCGAAACAAAGAAGATCTCGAGTTTAAAGAGTCCACTCAAGAAAATGTCCAAGAGCGATAAAGACCCACTAAGTAAGGTCTTTATTACTGATTCAGAGGATCAAATTAGACTCAAGTTCAAAAAGGCAATCACAGATTCCATTGAAGGTCCTCTGACCCTAGAGAATAGACCAGCGATCTCGAACTTGGTGACGATTCTATCCGCTTGTAATGACTCAACTGTGGAGCAAACGATGAAGAGAGTAGAAGATTTAACAAAGGGTCAATTGAAGGAGATGGTTGCTAATGCAGTTGTCAATGAATTAGGGGAGCCAAGAAGATTGTACCTGGAATTAATGGCTGATCCTGCTAGGTTGGATTCTTTAGCTGAACAGGGTGCAGAAAAGGCAAGAGAGCAAGTGGATAAAACGTGTAAGGAGGTGAGTAAGTTGGTGGGAATGGGATATTGATAAGAACTGTACATACAAAATGAATACTTGTAAAAAGAATATTACAAAATGAGAGGTGTCGTGCTTTATTTGACCACCTGTTGAACACCCACTCGGCGCAATCACCGGTGGTTAGCGGTAAGCTTAAAGATTGCTCAATATTTTACATTACTATTTTTAATAAATAAATCGTACATACATGCAAACTATAAGATATCATCGTTATCTGGAACAACACCTGTTGCTTTGGCATACTGGACCAACAAATCTTGAACATCCTTGAATTTTGCGCATGAAAGGATCAAATCCTTTAAAAGTCCCAAATCCGTATCTTTCAAATCATTGAAGACCTCCCTCAATCTGTTAATCAACTTCATTTCTGCCAATTTATTAACATACGTGATCATCAAAGTTTTATAATTTATTAAATCTCCCATCAGTTTATAATAATTAATTTTATTCTCCAAATGATTGATCGAAACAATTATATCCAACTGTTCAAACCCTTCCCTCATTAAAACCATTTTGGATATTTTATTAAACATTTTCAAAGTACCCCTCCTGTTAATTTCGTCATTGGTAAAACCCTCCATCATTTCTAACAAACCCTTCGGTCCCTCGGAAACTTGATGGGATCTTGTTGAATCCCAGTATTGGGATCCAAAAGCCCACCAAGAGTCTGATATTAGTGTCCAAACGTTCATGTCCTTGTTGAAAAGATAACCGTCACCATTGTTCAAGGTAATAATCGGCACACCTTCTTTGGTAATCGAACACATTGTTAAATTATCTGACCGGGTCAAGATCTCACCATTGATGATGATTTGTCCGTTGGATGTTTCCCCCAAAGTTGTATCCTTTAAATTGGTTGGTAATGTTTTCGGTGTCAATAACGGCGTTAAATTGGTGGGCTTAAAAACACTTCTACCTTTAGATAGATCCCAGACGTGTAATTCTCCAACACTTGTGACAGCCATGAGATAATGAGATTTCAACTCCAAAAATGATAATGGTACACCCAACGTGATTGTTGGCAACAACTTTTTACCTGATGATGTAAAGGTGAGTATTTGGCCCATGATGGTACTGAGTGCCCAATATTGATCATTTCCGCTGACTATATGGACCTTTTGAGGGGTGAAGTTTATGAATACCTGTTTTTCTCCTCTTTTCAATGAGATTCTACTTGGCTGGGATTCACCACCAGAACCGTTTTGAACATCCATGACCAATTGGTCGTCCTCATGTGGAGTTATCTTTATTACCGGCTTGACTCTAGGTGTGGCTATCCTGACCTTGGCAAATGTCAATTGTGGATTTATAAGGATTGACCCAACAAATTCGTTGGGATCAACGTCCCTCCTTTTTTTAGCAGGCTGGTCATCCTTCAAGGCTTTATTCAACTTTTGGTTCATTTCCTTCGGCACAGAATTGGATGGAGAATCGAAATCTGGCTGAACAAGAGGTCTTTTTTTAGTATTAGTGGTTGCAGGGGTTGTCATTGAGGTTGAAGTTGGTTTTGAAGAGGCAGGCGTGGGAACAGTAGAAGCTGGTGGTGCCTTTGTGTCATCCCCTTTAGGTGCTTCCTTCTCCTTCTGTGGAGTTGGAGGGACTGTTTCACCAGCACTTTGTGCACCAAAAATGGGAGTTTCGGCCATTGGAGTATTCTGTTTTGATTCCACCTTTGGAGTTGCGTCCTTAATTGGGATTGATCTCTCCCTCTTCTTGTGCCACTCGCTCATTTTTTCAAATTCCAATGGCATTGACCTCTTCTGTTGATCATTCAATTGTTTTGTGGTGTCTTTCAGTGATAAAACGGGAGTGCCAAATTCGTTGTCATTGAAAACTGCAGCATATTGACTTCCGGAGGATGTTGACATCAACAAGACCTTGCTATCCATTGACCAGCAGATATCTTGGATTGATTGGGAGGTTATCTCGTTTGTGACGTAAAATGGGGTGTCCTGGTCCGATTTCCAGATCGCCAATACCGAATCCGGTGACATTGTTGCCACCACGTAGATGTTTTTTCCCTCGGGGGATTTGTACACTGTTGGAGCTATCTGTGAAATGATTGTTTTGAAACCTTGACCTGTCAGCTCTGAAACCTTTGTCCAGCTGTTACTTCCCGCCTTACCCATGAGGGTGATTTTTGAATTCTTCATTTTTGAGGTATTTGGAACTGTGAACATCTGATCGTCTATTGACCATGATAATTTCTTGATACTGAATCTGTTCAGTTTTGCGCTTTGAATGATGTTGTTATTCACTTGGGTTATTTCATATTTAAACAACCTTCCCTTTATTTCATCTTGTTCTAGGGTGTACTGTATGACATTTAGGGTTTTATCATCACCCAAAGTGATCAACCGGTTGCCACCCAATCTATCAAAGCAGATACCTTTCACGGCGGAGTTTTCTTCTCCATTTCCCCCGCTCACCCCGTGAAGATGCAAATTGTTGATGAATTTCGAGTACACTAAATCCCAAATCAGAATATCATTATTCACCGTTGTGAAGGCCAATAATTGGTCATCTGCTGAAAAACAAGAATCCAAAATCAAACTTTGTGTATATTTAAACAATTGGTGGATCCGACACAAAGTAGAATCCTGTGGATTTGTCATAATGTACACCTCTCCATTCTTATAAACCGCAACCAATAAATTGTCATTTGCCTCCAAATTGGCGTATTTGAGCACTGTAATTTTGCTTCTACTACGCACCCCCACAGTGTTGATCGTCGTCTCGTAACCCTTAATGCTTGAGGGATCCCAATCTGTGGGAGGTTCGAAGTTTCCGTTGTTGTTTGCCACCGCAACAGCAGACGCATCTTTCAAGCCGCTCAGAAGAGCTCCAAAGTCCCGGATTGCGATGTTTCCCTCAGGCGTCGCTCCAGCTATCCATTTACCATTGGAACTGGCCGCTAGCTGGTGGCATCCTCCTCCAATCGGCGTGATAAACATCCTAAGTGAAAGAAATGAGCAGTTGAAAAATTGGCCGCCGCTGCTTACGCCCTCTCCCTTATGGCCCAGCAAGAGGAGGAGAGTGATTACACCGAGTACACGGAGTATTGGGTTGACTGGTTCCTTGGTGGGAAGGGTCATGAGTATTTCTGTGATGTGGGCGTTGATTATATTCGAGACCGGTTCAATTTGACGGGGTTGAATCAATATGTGGAACGAGTGTCCCTCTTGGTTGATATCATCACGGATAGACAGCAGATCAACGAAGATCAACCTGCGGACGTGCGTTTGCAGTTGGAGGACAACGCAAAGTTTCTCTACGCTTTGATCCACGCCAGATATATCATCACGTTGAAGGGATTGAATAAGATGCTTGACAAGTACAGAAATGGAGACTTTGGGTATTGTCCTAGAGTGCATTGCAAGTTGACGCCGATGCTACCGATTGGGTTAAGTGACACGCCGCGAGTTGCGAGCGTCAAGCTCTACTGTCCAAATTGTGAGGACATTTACAACCCTAAATCAAATAGACACGCTGCGATTGATGGTGCTTTCTTTGGAACAAGCTTCCCAGCTATGTTCTTTCAGACCTATCCGGAGTTGGTGCCTACCCACTCGGTGGACGTGTTCACGCCCAAGATTTTTGGATTCCAAATGCACGATTATGCGGATTTGACACGGTGGAGACTCTCCGAGAGAGAGAAATTGATTGAAGAGTTACACAAGAAGGGTGTTGACACCTCCTCGAATGTTCCCGGAGGATTTGCAGAACCTACGCCAGAGTATCAACTTAAAACCAGTAAATAGCTCTCCGTCCTCCTCTTATAATTATTAACAGTCTTTAAAATGGTGGAAATATGAGAGTGTTGTGAGGCCTTCGTTTGATGCACCACCAACCTCTTCTTCCTCTCCTTTCTTCTAAAATTAGCAATGTTTTAAACAATTTATCAAGATTAAGTAGTGGTATATAAAAAGATATCAATGTAGAATGACACTGTCGGTATTAGAAGCCAAACCAACCCTGTAATTATCCACATCAATCACAGTCACGATATTCTTCAAAAAGTACTGACCAAGAACAATCTCATAAGATTCAGTATCCGATAACGTGGACACCATCAACTGGCAAAGATCGTAATTCTCTTGATAATTATTCCACGAGAGGTCCAAAATAGGGATCTCGAGAAGGTGGTCACCACCGACGTTGAATTTCACCATGTAGTTTTCATATTCTGAACATTTGAAGAAACTCTTGTAAGTTGGGTCAAACTCAAGATCCCCGAAGAGGAAATCCCTGTACTTCTGTTTCAATAGAAGATTCGTCGACCCGGAATCAAACAAAACCTCCTTATTGCCCTCCAATTGCATCGTTTGATTATTGATGTTGCGGAGATGGGCAATCTCAACTGAGGAGACTTGAGTTGTAGCAAAATCAAAGAAAACCAGGTCATCTTCCTTAGGACCGTCGTATCCGCCTAAATAGAGGGTACCATGGCCCATAACCGAGTTTGACCATGACTCCAGTGGGTCATATTCAAGCGCAATGAGTCTTTGATCAATAGCACCTCCATTCTTCAAAACATCCAGCATTTGAGAGTTTCTTGACTCAAAAATAGAAGTCCAGCCAAATCCAGACCACGCATAACCTGAGGGTGAGCCTCTAACTTCGTCCGCAAGTCCAAACTTAAAATCCACCGCGGAGATCCCGTTGATTGAGAGAGGGGCATGTGCCCACTTACCGTAGGCCCCAAAATTCCCCATGTAGTTGATTGTGTAGTCATCGTCCGTTATTGTGATTTCTGAGTTGACCTCCACACACCCATCATTGGTGCAGACGCTTTGTGCAGATTCCTCGTCAGATTGTTTGTTAATCATCCAAGTGGAGAATGACCCTGTGTCCACCACCGCGGTCACAGATTGACCGGCCAGTGTGAATCCAAACGTAAGCAAGACCTGGTGGATATCTGTGTTCACCTCTAGGATTGTATCTCTCTTGGCCAATTGGTCCTCGAATTTCTCGTTGCTTGTTGATCTCATGTCGAGCGGGAATTTCAGCGGTTGACCCGCATTCACTAGGGGAGCACTTTGGCAACCCCTGGTGAGCAATAAACTTGTTAAAAGCGTTTGTAGCATCCTCCTAAGACGAAATGGCGGAACCCGGCAGAACTAAAAAAGTAAAGTTCAATATGGGCAGATATTTGTGGAGGGGACATAATCAATTGATGACATCAACATTTTTTATTGTTCAATATACCGATCTGCATGTATGATGGTATGATTTTTATTACTCAACGATCCTATATTAAGGTTAATACTCTCACAAACATTTGAATGCAAGCTTGGGTCCTCCCTAAACATTTTGGCCACTAATGTACCGCTTTTCTTCTTGTCTTGTTTATTACCGCACCCACCAAGTGGTGGCTTAAATTACATGCATCCTGCACTATCATGCCTATAGTGAAAACTTTTTTTTGAACTCTAGATTAGGTGAACAATTTAATGCATGCAAGTAACAGAGACCCATCGTGCAGAAGACATGAAAATGGATATGCACCTCTATTCTTTGCCAAGCAGGGGGTGTTGAGCCCTGTATTATTGGATCAAATAAGTGGAATATCACCTTTTTCTTGGTCGAAACACCGGTTATCACGAGATCTGCAATTTGTGGCACCTGACTTGAAAATTTTTCGATGGGCATTATCGAAGCCTGGAGACACGATTATGCATGAGCATGATTATTTAGGCGCGCAAGTACGTAAGCGCACGTGACAACCCAGACCCTAAACGGGGTCACGTGCCCACCCATGCGTTCTATTTTTAGCCCTGGGCCTTTTTTTTTCACCTTCAAGTTATTGTTTCATTACATTGATTTGAAGCCTAAGATGGGTAGGAGAAAGATTGAGATTCAACCTATTGAAGATGAAAGAAACAGAGCTGTGACGTTTTCTAAGAGAAAAACAGGGTTGTTCAAAAAAGCCCACGAATTGGCAATTCTCTGTAAAGTTGATGTTGCATTGATAATAATTGGCCAAAATAATAAGGTGTATAGATATACATCGAATGAACCGGAGAAGATCATTGAACAATACCATTCCTCTATTGTGGAAGAGGATAAAACCCCGGATTTCTATGGCGATTATCAAATGGAATCAAGAGTTGATTCAAATGGGGGATTATTAAAGGGTCAGACGGTGCCTTTGAATAATTCAATAGTTACCCAGCTGCATAGAGATCCAGGATATCAAAATGAGTCTCTAGTTGATCAATTGGTTGTAGATGGCAAAAGAATGAGAAATTCAATCATTGAAGAGGAGCCTGATCATAAAAGATCAAAATATAACGTCCCATCCACACCTCCGTCCAATATGCCGCCAATGGATTCGAACAAGGTCACCCCATTTAATCAATCCAATATGATCAAAAGGCACACAAGATCAAGTTCAAAAAATAGGCCTGCTTTGAGTTTGACCATCCCAAATAAATCAAACACTGATATCGGTAAATTGGATACTCCGAATGCTAACAAATCGTCTTCCTCCTCAATAGATGGAATCAATATTTCAAGAGTAGCCTCGCAAAGAGCTAGACCTACCACGTTGCCCCTTGTAACACCAACAACCCAATATATTAACAATATGGTCAACCAGGCGGATCTCAATTCCTCCCTATCGGGATATTTCAATTTGAACATTTCCCCTGTTCAATCATCAACCGGATACCTATTTCCCGACGGCAACAACATGTCAAGGGTCAACCATAAAAAGTCGCTCTCACAACCTCAGAATCCGCCGATTCAACAGCAACCGATGTATCCCCACTCGGCAACATCGATGTATTTTTCTGGTCCCCCATCCAGTACCCCAGGGAATAGAAGGCCGTTAATGACCTCATTGAACTCGTTGCAAAATTTCACGCCAACTTTGGGTCAATTCAACAACATTCAAAGTCCCAACGGTAGTACAGGATACTTTCCAAGTGATTCGTGGCCCACTTTTCCTCAGATGAATAGCGCTACTCCAATATCCAGCAATCCCTTGGCTTCTATGATCAAACAGAAGGAGGATATTAAACAAGACGATAAATCATCAAGTGATAATAAAGACTCCGACCAACAATTGGGTTGAATAAAACTTCACAATGATATGTATATTACTTTATCAAGAAACACGTCATTATATACCTTATTTGTACATTTCAATCCCCATTTCTTTTTTTTTATCAATTTCTCAGGATGCCAATGACGGATTCCTTGTCTGATGCAGGTAAGAGGTTCAGTATGGCAGTTTTGAAAATATGCTCAGTAATTGTCCATATATTATCATCCAATCATTCCTGGAGTTCTATTTGGCTTTTTAACTGTTATTTGATTTCTAAATTCAGCTTTTAACAGCTTGGAATATAGACACTGTTTTCAGATAATCAAGCATTGAAAAGCTGGTTATTATGGCAAAATTGATGTATTATTATTCGACCATCTTGTCTTCAAAACAGTAACGCATCCAAATGTTAGATATTTTAGCAATAAAAGAGAGAAAACCTGATGTAAGCCACTTTAAATGCTATTTTCTCAAACAATAATACATACGGTCCTATTCTGTTCATTTGCCCCACGGGGTGATGCAATACTAGTTAACTTGAACATCGCTCTTTTTTGTGCAATGTTTTGATTTCTTTAACTTTGGTTTTGCCTTTTTTATCTTGTAACCCAGGTGGAAACAGTGGGGGGATTTCATTATCGAGCCTCTCTTTGCTTCTGGATGAATACCACAGAACATGAGCATCTTTAATTATTTTCTGCAATATCTGCATTACGTAATGTAATGCCTTTGGTTTCAGACTTTCGTTTTCCTTTTCTGCTGCTTAGTTGCCGGCATATATTAAAGATGACGCATGCCAATTTACTATACAGCGGATTAATATCTGTTGAAGAAAAACGACTTGGAAGAACCTTAATGAGTAATTACGAAAATTGAACCCTTCATTGGATAAGTTTCTTATCGCGGTACTATCAATACCTCCGGAAGACATTGATCGTGTGAATGACAATGGAAATTAGAGTGGCAATTAAACTGCAGCGGAAGATGGATTAGCATATGATATTACAAGGGAAAAACGGGCATGTAATGAGGTTGTTTATGCAATATTCTTTGCAATCATCTTATTCACATTCATCGTTGCAACAATAGTAAAGAATTGAACATGAATCTTAGTTTATAAACCAATATCTCGTGAAAGCATACATACATTTAGAGGCTTCATCTCCATTGGCGACTGCGTACTTTTTTGTTCATACGATGGGTTCGGTATTCCGAGCAACTTAGAAATTCCCAAAGTGAGAACTTTCCCCTTTTCACCGAGAGGATGAGTTTGGGAAGTTGTCTTTCTTTTTCCCGCCACTCACTTGTGGCATTATAGGAGCTCTAATTTTGAAGAAGTCTCTATTATCGATTCAATTAATTAGCAAATTCCTAATCTATCTATCAATATCTTAGACATTTCTGAGAATTCCAGGGGTCCTACGGATTTCGCTCATTAGATGAGTTTCAGAGGTTTTCATGCATCAAAAAAAACATTGTAATTGATTATCATACATTGGCTCAAGGTTTCCTGGTATAATTGCTGGCATCTATGCGATATTGCAAACGCATATGTCCTCTAATTTATCAATCTTCACTTTTTTTCTCTACTCCGCATTGTCATAACTCTGTTTGTTACTGGTTCTGAATTTCACATTGTTCGAATAAAGCAATCCATCTGAGTTTCGTTACATTAACAAATGTTCTCCCCGAGTTTTTTGATTAGACACAGTTATAGACTTTTTCCATTGAAATCCAACATTTTTTTGGCATCAACAGACTCCCAATCGGGTTTCCGTTTGCCTCGGATTAATAAATTTCATGAGCATATAACGCCAAGCCTTACGTCATACAACCCATGCAGCTTTTTTTCTACATATTAACAACGAATCATCATGAATATCACTACTGATAGTTCACAATTGCAAGAGTTTGAACTAGAACCAGAGGACTCGAGTTTTCCTGTCTATGGGACAAGCCAAAAACAATTGCAACGATTGAAGAATGGCAGATTTGCAATGGAAACACCTGTGTACAACGATGTGCCTTTTGCCATATTATTCGGTGTTGTTCTATTCGCCTTCAT
The DNA here is from genome assembly GCA_030563565.1 of Saturnispora sekii. Classification (NCBI taxonomy): domain Eukaryota; kingdom Fungi; phylum Ascomycota; class Pichiomycetes; order Pichiales; family Pichiaceae; genus Saturnispora; species Saturnispora sekii. Next base: position 25,503 of record JAJMJM010000023.1, read on the forward strand.
TTGGATATCGATGGAAAACATCATCAAACACGGCTCTGAGTTTATGGCACAAAATCCATGGATATTGAATTTGAAGTCGGCAATAAAGGATCTATTAGAGGTTTCTTCAATATTGTATGCAGTAGGCATTTCAATGTTCGCCATGCTTGCTGTCTTTGTTACAGCTCGTGACTATCCAGAATTTGCCACTTGTAAGGCTTTGCCTGTTTTTACACATGGATCACTGATTTTCGGTTGTTTCGCCTTTGCCCTTGGATTGCCCCTGTCATTCCTTCTATTAATTTATGGTATTTTAGGACTGCTAATTTTGAAGATATTCCCATCATCAATTCAATTGAGTATGAGGATTCTTGCACTCTCGGCCAATGTTTTGGAAGTTCACCAAAGCGGCGCAGTGTTCATCTTTTTGGGTCTTCTGATAGAGTTATTCATCAAGGTTGTTTCTGATTTTGCCGTTGGTACCACTTATATTGACTTTGGCTTCACTCCTGATGGATATCACGTGGTAAATGAAAGTGGAGAAGATATCTCTAAAATGACTTTTCGGTTATTTTTTAACCTGGTTTTTCTTACCTTCAGTAAGTTGTATATTACTGACGTCGTTAGAAATGTTATTCTCACCGCTATTGCTGGTATCTACGGCTCCTGGTATTATAAGAAGAACACATCCAAGGGTATTTCTGGGAATGAGGGTGTGAAGTCTCTTCGCAGAGCATGTACTTACACAATGGGCTCCATCTGCTGTGGATCAATGTTTGTTGCTCTATTTCAGATGTTAGAAGTGCTTATACAGGTGTCTCATGTGAAAAAAACCGGTATCATTGGTCAATCTATTATCAATCTGTTTACTGTGATTTCCCTTGGTATGGGATACTTCAACCTCTATCTTTATTCGCACATTGGGATTTACGGTCTTGGCATTTGGAGCAGTGCGGGGGTCATCGTCACGTTTTTCCGACAAAATGGCTGCCATGCATTTAGAAAGGATATGGTAATTGTCGCTTCACTGCTTGTATTATCTAGTTGTGGTGCAATCATTAGTAGTGCAGTTACAAGCATATTGGTGGGATTAAACAAGGCTATTTTAAATTCCTTATCAATCATGAAATTCTCCACTTTTGCCTATTCGTTTTCGCTCAAAATTAACAGCATCGTCATAACCCCCATTATTATTGGCTCTGTTGCGCTTTTCGTCTCACTCAATATTGACCCGCTGGTTTATAAAGAAGATAGCCCCGTTGAATTTCAGGAAATCACGACGTGGTACCCGGAGATTTTGGATGAGTTGCAATTATAGGTCAGGTAGAAGTGGGTTTATTATCTATTTGCATGGCCGGATATTTCCATGTTTCATTGAATAATCCCATTGGCGTTTGCCTCATCTTTATACACTGTCATGAGCATCCTTACGTCATCCGATAACCATCTCCACGCTTCCGGGACGTTGCAATTCTAACCATCTTGTTCTTTTCTGGAAGACTGACAAGGGTTTTTTTGTGAATATTATATTTTCTGTCGCTATTATGTCCATCGTGTCTTGTTCAGCTGCATTATGCTTGCATTCTGCTTGCCATTTAGTACTGACCGGTGTTGACATCTGATTTTAAAATAATCTTCAAGTTTGGATAAGTTGCAGCTATAATGCGCTCATATTATAAACAAACTCATTATACCACGATACTGGACCCAACACAACATCACGCTTGCTTTTATCAGATCTCTTTACACATCCTGTATAGAATCTCCCCAATAGCTCAGCAAACCACAAGGTTCCATATTTTTGAAGTCTTCATTGATGTTTGGGATTTATAATTCCTCATATTTGACGCTCTCTGTTTTTTTATTGAAACTAATAGATATCAATGTATACGAAGTAATTTTTAACCACCTGTGGTACATTCTACAGGTAATTCAAACAGCTGTCAAAAAAAGAAGATTTGATACTAACTAGATTGAACGATTTGAAGTGCTTAACAATCAAATTTATCCTTACAAATCTATACACACGCTTCACTGAAGAATCAATACAAACCCCATACATTCAACCCTACTGCCACCACCTAAACCGGTACCACGACCTATGATTATGTAATGCTAACGTACGATTATCTTTTGTGTTTACCTTCGTGCTGCGGTGTGAGGGGTACACTTTACTTGTGACTGTTTTTTCATATTTTTTTTTTGCCTCGGACGCGCGACTCTCCCTGGTAGATTTTTCAAATTTGTCAATCAAGATTTTCACCTCATTGGAGATTAATACCTAGTCAATTGCTTATCCTTAGATCATGAAGTTGAACATTGCTTACCCAGCAAACGGTACCCAAAAGTCCGTTGAAATTGACGATGAACAAAAGTTGAGAATCTTCTTTGACAAGAGAATGGGTCAAGAAGTTGAAGCCGATGTTCTTGGTGACGAATTCAAGGGTTACGTCCTCAAGATTGCCGGTGGTAACGACAAGCAAGGTTTCCCAATGAAGCAAGGTGTTATGATTCCATCCAGAGTTAAGCTTTTGTTGACCAAGGACTCATCTTGTTACAGACAAAGAAGAACCGGTGAAAGAAAGAGAAAGTCTGTCAGAGGTTGTATTGTCTCCCACGACATGTCCGCTTTGTCCTTGGTTGTTGTCAAGCAAGGTGAAGCTGACATTGAGGGTTTGACTGATGTCCAAGTTCCAAAGAGATTGGGTCCAAAGAGAGCTAACAACATCAGAAAGTTCTTCGGTTTGACCAAGGAAGACGATGTTAGACAATTCGTCATCAGAAGAGAAGTTGTCAAGGGTGAAAAGACCTACACCAAGGCTCCAAAGATCCAAAGATTGGTCACCCCACAAAGATTGCAAAGAAAGAGAGCTGTCAAGGCTGCTAAGATCAAGAACTCTCAAGTTCAAAGAGAAGCTGCTGCTGAATACGCTCAATTGCTTGCTAAGAGATTGGCCGAAAGAAAGGCTGAAAAGGCTGAAATTAAGAAGAGAAGAGCTTCCTCTTTGAAGGCTTAAATTTAATATATTTTTTAATATATATCGAATCAAAAATAACTAACTTTTAAACTTCTTGTTGATGATACTGTTGATGTTCTCCCATGCCTGTGTACTTGATAGATTATCTCCGAACTTAAACTTGGCCTCATACCGTGCCCGCTCCTGCTCATATTTTGGATCTCTCAATAAAGTTTTCAAGTGGATTTGGAACTGGGATTCCGGGATCGATTCACCTGAAAGAGGACAAATTAGCAGTTTTTCTCCCTCTGCGGTGACCTCTATATCTCGGTCCATCTTCCGTTTCAAACGTGATTCACCAGCTGATTTGATCTTCATTCCCTTAGGTATCCTATGCTTTGGTTTTTCCTCGATATCCGAAGCGTAATTTGGTACACTGTCTTCTTCTGAGTTTTCCTCATAATACACACCTTGGTCTTCCTCTTCAATTGCCGCTTTCGCCTCTTTTTGTATAAGGGTTCTGTATTTCAGCTTTTCTTTGGTCAAGGGCTGTTCAAATGAATCATCATCGTTCAACGTGACATTTTCCACCACCGTGAAGGTTGCCCAATCGATAGAAGTGTATGCCAATATGTAATCGTTTCTCTTCTTCTCTGCGACTGCCTTGTTCGTTTGAATAGCCTTGATCTGTTTCGATAACCCATAGCATTCATCCATGAATAACTGTTTATCAAATTTACCCTTTGTGACATAATGTTCAATTTCATTTATCAGTTTCTCCTTTTCCACCAATCCCAGTCTGTAAACTTCTCTGTATTTTAGATAAACAGGATGAAATCTGCTCTCCTCATCAACAAAATTGAAGTGGCTTTCAAATTGCTTGTCGTTAGAGTCTGATATTGCCTGCTTCAACTGGGTCAACGTACCCTCACCATACTGAATCGAATATTTCGCCATCAATTTCAATACATTCAGGTCCGCAAGAGTCATCTCCTCCTCCAAAGTATCCAATTGGCCCTCTTTAATATTTAAGAGATGAAATAACTTTGGGTCTTGCAACTTTGCTTCCTCATGCTGTTCCATCACCCTTTTTTCTCGCACAATCGGTAAATCCTTCTTAAACTCCTCTATAATCTTGCCCTGCTGCAACGTGTCCAGTGCATACCTATAATAACCATTATATGCATCGTTCTTATTAATGAAGGCAAACTTGGCATTTTGCGCTTCTTTTGACCGGATCTTCTGTTCAAACGCCACACCATGTCGATTAACATACTGTGCAGTCTTCTCAATCATCAATCGCACCTCTTTTGGTGGTATAATCACGTCATTTGGTAGGTTCATATCTCTTTTACAGATAAAATCTACTACCGAATTTTTCTTCTATGCTTGCAAAGACCAGCAAATGGTGTTATTTGATATCGAGAGATCCTCTGACCCTTACACAGTGTTACTAAGTGGGAAGTACTTTGAGATGATACAGGAAGGTGCTGTTTTGGACGCTTTTATTGGCTCGATTCAATTGGATTATAAGGATGGAATCAATCTGTTAGAAATGGAGGATTCTAAAGGACAGTATATTCATTTACGCCTGGTAGAGTTGGAAGATCATTATAAAGTCAAATTAAAGGAAGTCTGTGAATGGTTTGACCAGCTGATGGAGGTTTTGAGCCAATTTAAATGTGAGTGGTGTGAAATGGTGTTAAAATGGTATTTGGAGTTGAAAAATGGAGATCAATCCATCTTTGACGCCCAATATAGGGATAAGGGCCCTTTGATAAGATTGAATGTTTTAGAGACTCTGGAGTTGGACCGAGACCGTAAAAAACGAAGAAACACAATAATGAATTCTCGTCGAATCTTATCGTGTATAAGTGAGAATGAGCTACGAGATACGATTAGAGATCAAATTGACCATTTATTAAATAAAGACGGGTTTTTCTTGGCTCAACTTCGACGCAAGGATCAAATCCGAGATTTGAAGGTCTTGCTAAATACCATTTAAGTGGCTATAGTATTTGATCAAATCCAACTCTGTCTTCAAGGTGTCGGTTCTATAAGCGATTCTCAAATCAGGGACATTGGTCTGCTCCAAATCATTACCCTCAATACCCTCCAAATAAAACTTCTCTCCAAGCCAATTCTTCTTGAGCTCGTATTCAAACCCGCTCATGAAGACGGAATTCTTGGCTAATTCCGACATATCCACATTGGACAGCTTCCAAATCTGCGCAGCGACAGAATACTCCTCAATTAACGGCTCCCTCGTGTATGAAAACTGCAATGGATCATCTGTAGATAGGGAAACCTTCAAACCTCTCTTGAAATAGGTTGGGAATGGGTTCTTCTCATAAGTCAAGAATAGTGCATTGTTGGACAAAGGGGACATGGCAATACCGATCTGACACAAGAAATACATGTATTGGACAAATGGCACCTTTCTCAACAAAATCCCATGGGAAATACCTTCCGAAGTCAAGTATGCGGAAATCAAATGTTCTGGATCACCTGCTTCTCCGGAATGAGGACGGAAAACCAGTGTGTTGAACCCTCTGCGAGCTCTCCATTGGTTCAATGATGCCATGTTGGCATAGACGTAATAAAGGTAATATGAGTATGGAGGGTTCTCCTTAGAATCCCATTTGGATGGCACCGGGAACTTTTTGTGGAATCTTCTGTCCTGCTTTGATTCGTCATCCACTGAATCAAATCCAATCACTCTTTGAAGGAAGACGTGCAATTTTGGATGAGAGGAAGGGTCTTTTGTCACTTCAAACAAGGGCTGGAATAGATTGGTTAGAATGTCACCAAAGTTTTCAACCAATCCAGTTGACTTATAGATGTTGTATAATCTTGGGATTTGAATCAACCATCTAACATTGTGGGAAAACAGTTTATTGTCAATGACCCAGGCTGCCAATTTGTCCCATTCATCAATCGATCTACCGTAGATTGAAATACGGTATTCTGCCATTTGGTATTTCGAAGACTCCAAATCGTCAAACACTTCCTTGGTGATTTCTGCCAGATATTTCCCTTGGATAAAATTGTCTGTTTTTAGGAAGATTTCTCTCAAACGGGATTCTCCAATCGGGTTGTACTTCAAGTTGAATTTATCGAATCTATGAAATGTATCACGATGAGCATGCATGTCTAGAGTGTCAATACTCAAGTCGTAAGCGGTCAAATTCAACGATTTAAACACTTCTTCCAATGTCAACACCTTTCCATCTCTATTAATCACCTTCTCATCAGGGCAATGTCTAATTTTGTGTTTGATAAATCTCAATAAATGTTTTTGGTTCATGCACGCAGAATGGTGAACGTGGGTATCCACCTTTCTGACATTGTAGAAATCTCTGTGGGGGTTCTTTTTCGATTCTGAGGTTTCCTCGTTGTCATTCAATAGGTAATAGAGGTTCCACTTTGCTTCCAGATATTGTAATCTTTTGAAAGCAAAAGATTTTGTTGGCCCGTCGGATGCAATTGTATTGATTTTCTCTAAATCCATGTAGTAGTCCTTGATTGTTGGAATTTGTACCAATGGTTTCTTCGTCGCCTTGTCTATAACCTGATAATTGTCCTCTTCATCAATCGTATACTCTAAAAATGGATCTAAACCGGGAATTTCACATTTTTCAAACTCAAAATCTCTTCCACCCTCAAGAGTTGAGGATGCTTTTACACCGTCGTTCATCTCCTTAGCTTTCCAAAATGGCGCCGGTGGTGAAGGATAGATTTTCCAATCATCACTATTTTTAGGGTTTTGATCCGGTTTTTGAAGGGAAATGTTCTGATACTTCTCTCTAATCTCCATACACCACTGGATGTTCTTGTAAATATCAATCAGCTCCTTGGAGGGGATCTCGCTCACGCTATTATGGTCATTTGCCAATAAATCACCCATTTTAAAAACTGGTGGTTTTTCATTCACACTGCCTAATGGAAGTGTATGACCGTGTGATGCGCCACCACTCCTTTGTAAAGGCGTCATCTCGTGTGTAGTTGTATTATACGAAAACTTGGGCAAACTTGAAGCCAAAACTGATGATATTGAACTTGATCTTGAAACCTTCATCTCCCCAAAAGTGGACAGAGCTTTAGCTTTCATTTCCTGATCCTTCAGGGTCATCTCTTCAGCATAAGTCAAGTGTGGGTTCACAACCATCTCTTCGTTTTCATTTAGATCCATCTCTAAGGCCGCTTACGTAAAGAAGAAAGTTTTATATAGAAGTAAAAATTGCTCATGGACGTAATCTTCTTGGGTCTCTTGGGAATAGAGAGGCTCTTCTGATGTTCTTCAAGTCCAAGAAGAACATAAGAACTCTTTCCAAACCAATACCACCACCGGCGTGTGGAGGACAACCGTAAGTGAAAGCGTTGACGTAATCAGCCACACCTTCAGTTGTTGGATCAACACCGTGGAAGTTCATTCTTTCCTTCAACAATTCTGCGTCATGAATACGTTGGGCACCGGAAAGAATTTCTTCACCTCTCATGAAGAAATCGTAAGAGTTTGAGTAGTTTGGATCTTCGGGATCTGGCATTGTGTAGAATGGTCTAACAGCCAATGGGAACTTGTCCAAGATGAAGAAATCGGTATTGTACTTTTCTCTCACAAGAGAACCAAGGAACTTTTCGTTTTCTGTGGACAAATCCTCGTATGCACCTTGTTCCTTACCGTTTGCATTCAACATTTCCACGGCATCCTTGTAATGGATCTTGACCATCTTTTCAGGGATGAGGAATTCTTCAACTGGATATTGCTTTCTGATTTGGGCAATTTCCTTGGCGTATCTCTTCTTCAATTCTGTAAAGATGAAGATGAACATATCGGCTAATGTGTCGACAGTTTCATGGTAGTGTTCGTCGATGGCCATTTCCATGTCCAAACCGACAAATTCAGTCATATGACGATGAGTGTTGGAGTTTTCTGCTCTGAAAACAGGGGCAATTTCAAAGACTCTTTCGAAATCAGCGGCAATCAATTGTTGCTTGTAGAATTGAGGAGATTGAGCCAGATAGGCCTTGGTCTTGAAGTATGTCACTTCAAAGACATTGGCACCACCTTCTGATGGTGATCCAATCAGCTTTGGTGAATGGACTTCTCTGAAGCCTCTTTGGGAAAGATATTCTCTGAACAATTCACAAATACCCGATTGGATTTCGAAGATGCAATGGTTGGTCATTGTTCTTAAATCAATGACACGGGCGTCCAATCTGGTGTCCAAGTTGACAACTGGCAAACCGGAGGCCTCAGCTTCTGCGTCGGATCTTGAAGCATCTTCAATCAACAATGGCAATTGAGCTGGAGTGCCTGAAACCAAATAGATCTTGCTGATGGCGATTTCCACATCTTGAACAGTGGCAGACTTGACCAAATCGTCAACCTTTCTAACTGTACCGTGGACCAATGCAATTGATTCCAATGAGAGGGAAGAGGCCCACTTCACCATTGGCTTGGAAACGGTGTCATTATTTGCTTTCAATAAACCTTGAATGATTGCATCTTGTTGTCTGAAGGCCAAGAACAACATTGAAGCGGATTGTTGTCTTGAAGTGTGGACTCTAGCTCTGAAAACAATCTCTTTGCCGTCGTCTGCAGCAGAAAGTGTGCTGATCTTCGTTCTTGGAATACCTGTAACTTCTGAAGCCTTGGATTGCATCAAAGCTTGCTTACCGTAGTTATCCTTAGCAGTGTCATTGGCTGCTGCTGCTGCCTCTCTTGCCTCTTGTTCTGCTGCTAATTGAGCTGCCTTTTCGGCCTTCTTTCTCTCCTTTTCCTTCTCTTTTTCAAGCTTTTTGAGTGCTTTTTTTGACAATGGTTGGCCGTCTGGACCCAAGATAACCTCGGCCGGCTTCTCTTCAAGAGACACGTTCTCAACCTGCTTTGTAACTTCCTCTGTCATGATTTTAATGATGAGTTTGAATGGCCAATTTGGCCAAAAATTTTTCAGTCACATTGAAGGACAAAAGAGGTGCTCATGCGCTCAGCAGCTACAAGAAACGTTTTGAAAATACAAAAAAAGCCAGAGCCAAACGGCTATGTAATTAGAGTGGGTAGATTTACATCCCGGCGTTCTCCAAAAAGAAGAAGTTACCGGAGGCCTTTTGTTCCTTATCCATTTGGGAATCCAACTTGTTAATTCTTGGTCTGAAAGAGTTTGGATCTCTTCTGAAGGTAACGTTCAAGTTCTTCAAGAACCTGTTACAACCTGTGAGCAAGGACTCGGCCTTGTGTGCAGTGGCTTCCACAGATGGAGTACCGTCGAAAACCATAACCTTATCGGCCATATAGGTGGCCATGATGAAATCGTGTTCAACAATGAAGGCGGTCTTCTTAGCATGAAGAATAAATCTTCTGATCACCTTTGAACAGATGATACGCTGTTCAGAATCTAAGTATGCAGAGGGTTCATCAATCAAGTAAATGTCGGCTTGTTTACCCAAGGCCAAACAGATGGCAACTCTTTGCAATTCACCACCTGATAAGAATTGGACTTCTTGGTCAATGATGTCATCGATCTTTAATGGTTTCATGACGTCGGTGTTAAATTGTGGATGCAAGAAGGAGGCTCTGATCTTCTTGAGGAACAACATTCTAACTGTACCTTGGAACTTTGGAGCAATCTTTTGCGGTTTCATCGACACGTTCAATTGTGGCACGTGACAACCTTCATCAGGAGTGATTTGACCAGCCAGCAATTTACAAAGTGTAGTCTTACCGGTACCATTTTCACCCATCATAACAATGATTTCGGAATCGCTGAAGGAACCTTGTTCCACGTTCAACTTGAAATCACCTTGGGTTTTGGACATGGCAGGGTATTCAAATGAGTTATTTTGTTCAATGATGAAGGAATCGGAGGCGTCGGCCAATCTGAATTGCAAGGATTCTGTTCTGAATCTCATATTTTCCGATGGAATGTGACCATCGAGGAAGATGTTGATACCTTCTCTAACGGAGGCAGGGAAGGAGACCACACCGTAAACGGATGGAATACCGTAGAGAATACAGACGTAATCGGAAAGATAATCCAAGACGGACAAATCGTGTTCCACAACAATCGTGTAAACTTCGGTATCAGACAAAGATCTGATGATGAGGGCGGCATTCAATCTCTGTTTAACATCCAAATATGAGGAAGGCTCATCAAACATATAAACATTAGCCTTTTGAACACAAGTCATGGCAATGGCAAATCTTTGTAATTCACCACCAGACAACTTTTCCACATCTCTCTTCAAAACGTTCTTCAATTCACAGTATTTGATGATGAACTTGATATCATCCGGTCTTTCTAATCTAGCCTTCAATAATTCCCCAACTTTGGTAAGAGGACCCTTAATGGCTCTTGGAATGTTATCAACATATTGAGGCTTGATGATTGCCTTGATGTTATCCTCTAGAATCTTAGTGAAATAGTTCTGTAATTCTGAACCTCTAAAATATTTGATGATATCTTCCCAATCTGGAGGATCATCGTATCTACCCAAATTTGGCTTCACCTTACCGGATAAAATCTTCAAAGCAGTGGATTTACCAATACCGTTTGTACCAACAAGACCTAAAACTTGACCTGGTCTTGGCATTGGTAGACGATGCAACTTGAACGAATTTGCGGAATATCTGTGTGTGGTTTCTGCTTCCAAATTTGTTGGCAAGTTGATAATTTGAATTGCATCGAATGGACACTTCTTGGTACAGATACCACAACCAATACACAAGTTTTCTGAGATGAAGGCAATCTTACTTGCAGGAGTAACCTCAATACAGAGCTTACCAGTCTTCACCACAGGACAAGCTTTTCTACATTCCTGACGACACTTCTTTGGTTTACATTTGTCATCTGAAACGATAGCAATACGCACGTTCTTGTCACTCATTCCAATAAAAGATGCTAGATATTGGGGGTTCTTCATTCTTTTTGCTGAAAAAAATTTTTTAGGTGAAAAGGGTCACGTGACGTGTTTTTTGCTCAGCAAAACCATCAATTAATTCAGGAATAACGGGTTTTTAGGTGTAATTCATGTAAGAGATGGCATTTAAAAGTTTTTGCTTTAAAGAAAAAATTCAAGTAACACGATCTAGTAAAAAGAGGCTCAATTGACAAAAAAACACATCATGATGGTTTTCCACTATTTTTAAATGACAATTTGATTGGACCAGATTAAACCATCTTCAAATTCATTAAAGATTTTATTAATTTAAGAAAAATGATACAAATTAAATATTAAAAGCCTTCTAAGATAATTTTGTGTAACTGAATAGTGGAAAAGTTGTGAATGCAAATACTCACCAATGTTCTTCTTACTTGATGCCAATAATGAGAAAGAGAGAAATGAAGAATGAAAGTATGGAGGTGAAGGTAAAATGCAGCCTTGACCCTCAACTCCTTCTATTTCATCACACCAATGCTAATAACCCCAATAACCACCAAAATTTGGCAGTCAATGACACACTCAAGGAATTGCCCCCAGCGGATTGCTTGGAAATGCTCGTAACAAGTGAGCTAAATGCATAGATGGTTGTGTCCTTTTCTGCAGTCCCACTCTTTGGAAGTCCCTGATTGATTCCTGTTTCAAAGACAAACTCCAAACCAGATATAGACACGTCAGAAACAACCGCAAATGTATCTGTGAACGTTATTGTATTTGGAATCGTCAAGGTTATGCTTGTTTCCGTGAACTTGGTAGCATAAGGGATTGTACCATTTTGGATTTCTTGAACGTCGGTATACCTCACTGTAGTACTTGTGGATGATAATGTGGAAACACCAGTGACTAGGACTGTTCTACTAGGATTTGGTACAGTGTATGTGTGTCCCTCAAAGGTCGAAGTGATCATATTTGCGCTACTTGGCTTATCATATGATTCCGTGAAGACAATGCCATAATCTGTCAAGGTTGATCCATTCACTGTGACCAATCTCCCCGAAGGAGAGACTTCAATATCTTGAGTGGAAGTCCCACCAATCACATACGCTTTACCTTCCACGGGAGTGCTCACCATATTCTCCAAATTGTCTCTCTTTTGCTTGTTAGCCATTATCGCCGTATTGATGTTTCCGAGAGCAATTTCCTTATTATCGTTATCAACCGCCACATATGCGCCTCTCATGAAAGGTGTACCCATAAGGGAGTAACCCACCCTATAATCAGGCAAGAAAGTCAAGACACACGCCTTATCACCATCCTCAAACACCAGTCCCGTACCGTTGACACTGATTGGGAAGATAAAATTGGAGATAGGCATATTGATTGAAAAGTTACCCCCTAGGTACATGTCTATGGTACCAATGTTTCCTATTGAGCAATCTGTAACCCATAGATTCAATTCGCTTGAATAGTAGGCATTCAACTCGATTGCCATTTCCACCAGCGTGGAATATGGAATATAGTTGTATGTGTGTCTTGAGTCGAGAATTGCTGGCTTTGGATAATTGCTGATGGACATTCTATCATTGTATGACTGGGAGAAAACGACGGATGCCCCGGTTTTACTTGATGTCACTCCCCAACCGTAAATTGGAAAAGCCGGTGTATTATTACTCAAACCTTGGATTTCACCGGATTCTGTGGATTGATCTAAGATTGGCACAAAATCGTATGAGGATAAGCCCTTGCTGGTGACCAAATCCCCCACCACACCTCCCACAATCAATAATGGGTCTGATTGGTTTTGGGCCCCGAGGGCCACCGAATATGAATTGGATAATGCCATTCCATTGTTGATGAAGTTTGAAATGAAGTTATGTTCTGTAGTTCCCAGCTCTTGAGAGTATCCTAAACCCATTCCACCGATAGCGACATTTGAACTGTTTGCCAGGACAAATGGAACATCCCAGATTCTCATATTTTCCGTCTCGTTCCCCAGTTGCACTGGGACGTTCATTGAGTCTGTGAACCAGACACCCATCACAAAGATCGATGACAGGTATGTTTGGAAATAGTATGATACTTGATCGTATCCCACGGATAACAGTTGTAAAATGTTCACGTACGATGAATAGAGTGACCCATAATCCAAATAAACTCCCTGCGCAGCGCAAGGATTACTCATTATCAATGATGTCGTGGATTCACTCATCGTCACGGTCCCGGAAGCCGAAACTGAAGCTGGTTCGCTTGGTGACTCACTAGCTGACGTGGAGCTTTCTGTCAAAACCGACGATACCAAATTGCAGGGTGTGAAGTAAGAGGAGTCGGGCACCCACACCTCCCCCTGTAACACATCCAATCTCAGATGTAGTTCTTGTGCAGGAGAACCTATTTCCACCGGATAATCAAAGAACTGTTCATTGACTGAAACCAGGTGGAGAATCGGCACTTCGTTCGCTGCAATCATTTGATTAAAAAGTATTAAGCCCACCGCTAGTCGCAGTGTTAGCTTCTCCATTATATCGAGTTGTAAAGGGATAAAGGAGGCAAGAATTAGAAAAAAAGCAAAGAAATAAAAATACAAATCACCGTTTACACTACTAATTTTAGGTGAAAAAAAATGATGTCATCAATAAAGGTGTGAACAAAGCCTGGATTGGTAAGCAATGAGGGGTGTGTAATTGGTTAGTGGTGTTCAAATTGATGAGAAATCATTTTTGAGTCTTTTAAAGAGATTTTTAAGAAAAACTTCCGGTTCAAAGGCGACATTTCCATCGAACAAGTAATCCAACGGTTTGCTGAGCGAATATGTGCTCATCCCCTTATATATTATTTTCATGCAAAGAAAAGATGGCTCAAATCCCCGAAAACTCCGGTATATTCAAGGCAAGCATCATTTATCTAGCTTGGAAAAATGCAGAAGGTGATATGTAAAAAAAGATGTGGATTTTAGGCTTGTTCATGGTGGAAAACTGTTTAAGAAGACAAGAGAGTGATGATTATTAATAATGGTTTTGGTAAAAACGAGTATCAGATAGATGTAGATGACGTGTTGGATATGTAGTTTAGGCGGTTTAATTGGATCTAGAGTAGCAAAATGGTGTGTCTTTTCACCAGTTTGGAATAAGGCGGTATGAGATGGATTGGATGGAGAATGTTAAGGGTGGATTTTTCATTATTAGAGCGTCGTTTGTGCTTATGAAGTGTGGTAAATAAGGTGAGAGAGTAGGGCTATTTATGTAAGGGCGTAAATGAAGGCAAGGGTGGTTTGTAAAAAGAAAGGGCAAGTGTGAAGCGAATAATATCTTACAATTGCCCATCAGCATTCCATTTGGATTGCAGATTGACTTGTTGAAAGAAGCTAATCTCGTTCTTACTAACTAAAGTGATTAATTTATACAGGTGATCACAGAAGACCCTCTTCTACCATCCTCGTGCAAAAAACTACCGAATGGGCACTCATAACTTTGTTCGCCTGTTCGCTCATTATCACAACAAAACAACCCCAACCTCACTAACCTCTCCGTTGATATCACCACCGTTGATCTCCTTCATCCTATAGTTGAAAAGATAATAATTCAAACTCCCATCACCTGGACCAAACTTCAAATCCTCAATAAACAATGGGTTATCTTGCGTTGTCAATGCGTTGAAAACATCCGTCTTGAACTTCTTGGATTCAATCATAGCATCTTGAACAAGAGATTTCAATCTTGGCTTCAAGTTCTCACCTTCACTCTTGGTACCATAATAAAATAAGTATGAGACCCCCAATTGGTTATCAGTGCCTAGAACACTAAATGGTAAAACATAGAAGGAAATAAAGTCGGTGATATTACCCTCATTTTCAATCACAAAGGTGTGAATTTTCTTGTTCTCCTGTTGGAACCCCCCATAAAGCCAATGACCCACCTCTTCCTTTGACAGCACCTGGTTGACTGTATACTTTCTTCTAAATGTGTCATACAATTCGTGAACCTTTTCAATGTCACCTTCTCTCATTGGTCTCCATCCACCCAATTTCGTCTCGTTGCTGAGGGCATATTTGGCAATCATCGAAGCCTTTGTTTCTCCCGGTGGTAAGGAACTGAACCCCACCTTGTGCAAATTATCCCATTGAATAGGTCTATGTGTATATCTTGAAGTTGCCATTGGCTTTGGTAAGATCGTACCGGAAGTGTACAATGCTTGCCAGATGTCAAACAAATTCACTCTTCTAGTGATCTCTTTGATCAGTAGAGGTGCCAATCTTTTTGATCTCAATTGTTTATGAACACAGAGGAAATTTATCTCAACAATGGTCACCTTCTCCCCTCTGATCTCCAAGTCGCATGGAACACCACTAATAAACGCAACCAATTTCTTGTTCGCCTTTACTCTGACCCCCAAATGCCATTCCTTCTTCCATCCAGGTGGCTTCAGGGCCCAATTAAAAAACTCCTTCGAGTATGCAAACCTAAAGGAGGCATCGTGGTCCTCCACATAATGATCAAACAATAAATTGTGCAATTCATCCAGTTCTTCCTCCCCTTCTAAATCTAAAGTACACCACTCAAAGGAGTCGTGCAAAGGATAAGGTTCCTTTCTCACCTCTTCCACACTCTTATGTTCAATAGGACCTTCACTTTCAATCTCCTCGTTGAATTTTGCAACAGGTTGGGTCTTCCAAAACTTGTAATCTTCCATTTTCTTTGGTTTTTCGCTCTCTTGAAGAGCAAGTTGCTTCAGTAGATCTTCAATTGTTTTTTTCTCCGAGTTCGACATCACAAGAGGTCAATAATTCACGGTTTACGAGCAAATGAGTGGATGAAGGGACACTGAAAAATTACTGGTAATGATTTCTTTGTGGCGAATCTTCAATTTTTCTATTTAAATTGTTTAGCCTTAGCCTGAAGCCTTTCGGATTGTGATATTTGGAATTAGACTTTGTAATTGACTGGATATTCACTTTTTTACGAGTTTAAATGTTCACAATCTGTTTTGATATTCAATTTACTAGGAAAGAAAGTAATTGGATAAGTGATTTAAAGAAAACGGGTGATATATTTATTGAAAGAGCCTTTTCAGCTGAAGGAAGCACATCGGAAGACGGAGATTTGCAATTGGAGTTTCCTGATCTTTCTAGCTTGGATTATAGATACTCCACAATCGAAATCACCCCAATTGATAACATAAAAGACGGATCGATGGGGTTAAATAAACCACTGGGATTAAACAATCTTCTACTGGGTGAATATGTTGGTGAGGGAGTTGTTAGGTTATTTAAGGATGCTCCAGGTTACGAAAATAGGTACAAATTAGAAAACTGTAAAGTGGAGGTTCATGATGAAACAATTGTGGCCATTTTGGCAGTGCCATTCTATTTTTCGAATTCTGATCTATTACTCGGCTTTTTTGAAAAGGAATTATTGGACCAGATCTCAAATATAAGAATAATCAAACTTTCCTTAATTAACAAAACGATGGTTTTGATCAAATTCCGAGATTCGAAGTTTGTGGAGCCTTTTATTCGAGGCTACGACGGCAGAAAGTTTACCTCGTTAGATCCAGAGACTTGTAAAGTGGTGAGGATCAAGGAGATTGTTTTTAAAAAGGAGAACATTCCAGAGGAAGAAGATATAATCAAAAACTCATTACCATACCTATTACCAGATCCATTCACAAAAACACACACAAAGATCAGTAATCCATCCAACTATTTGGAATTGGCGACATGTCCTGTGTGTTTGGAGAGATTAGATAGCAATATAACTGGGATTGTGACAACCCAATGCCAGCATAGTTATCATTGTTCATGCTTGTCTCAATGGAAGGAGGATAAATGTCCTGTGTGTAGATATTCGGTGAAATCCTTATTGGAACCTCCCCAAGAAGACAAAAAGTGTGCCCAATGTGATATCGATGAAAATTTGTGGACCTGTTTGATCTGTGGATATTTAGGTTGTGGAAGATATGATAATGGACATGCAATTGACCATTTTAAATCAAGTGGACATTGTTTTTCGATGGATTTGGAAACTCAAAGGGTTTGGGATTATTATTCCGATGGTTACGTGCATCGGTTGGTCCAGAACGAGGCGGATGGAAAATTGGTGGGGTTACCGTTGAGGGAACGGGATGAAAAGGTTACGATGGAAACAAAGATCGACAAGATTGGGTTTGAATATTCGAAGATGTTGATTGCACAATTGGAATCCCAGAGGGATTACTATGAGAGTATTATAAAGAATTATGAATCAGATCTAGAATATCGAAACCAATCAATGAATAAGATGATTGAAAAATGCAGGAATGCTGAATCCCAATTGGACGAGTTAAAGGCGAAATTGAATCACAAGCGGAATGATGAACAATTCAAGAGTAAATATGAGGAGGAATTATTGCTTAATGATGGGTTGAGTAAGAATATTGATAAATTACAGTTACAAAATGATGAATTGAAGTCGCAGAAATTGGATTTGCAGGACCAGATCAACGATTTGATGGGTCATTTCCAGATGGAAAATCAATTAAAAGATATGGGTGATGGTGCAAATGGTGAAATAGTCATAGTGCCAGCTAAACCTAAAAAGAAGGGGAAGAAGAAGCGTTAATCCCTTGTGTAGGAGAAATCGGTGAAATAGACCGATTCCTTCAATGTCCCATCCTCAACCGGCTTTGAGATTTTGATTATCGAGGATGTACTGTTGGATCTACTCTCTTCCATTATTGAGTCGAACATTGATTTTGGAATTGGTGAGTTGGGTGGTGATAGCTCCATATTGGTGAATTCCTCATCGAAATTTTCTGCCAATTCCGGGTCCATTATGATTGGAACGATTGGCGGTGGCATCAAGTCATCGTTATTATCAATGAGATAGTCCCATTGGATGTATCTAAAAAATGCCAATTTTTTGATATTTTCAAAGATGGAATCATCGTCCAGATTGATTCTCTTATTCACATCCTTCTGTAGAGTTTTCTGTAGGAATTCCCTTGCAAATTGGGATATATAGATAGGATAGTTGATTTTATTCTTAACAACCTTCTCCATTATTCTCTTATTGTTGTTACCTGTGAATGGTGGATTGCCTGTGATCAGGTCATAAACAACCGCACCTAGAGACCACCAATCACATTTAGAATCATACTCTTCTCCCTTGATCACCTCTGGAGCGATATATTGGGCCGTACCATCCATTGATTTGCACTTATCTGACACCTTGCTGAGCCCGAAATCCGTCAACACCAAATGGCCCTTGGCGTTCAAAAGACAATTTTCCGGCTTCAAATCTCGGTAAATCACACCCGCATTGATGTGAAGATGACGCAAGGCAAGAATAATCTCCGCCGTGTAATAGGAAGCAATCTTTTCACTCATCAAATGTTCTTGTCTTAAATGATAAAACAATTCTCCTCCTTGCAGATATTCTAGCATGAGGTAAACTTTATCAAAGTCTTGAAGTGCGTAATAGAGTTTAACAATGTTAGGATGGGAAACTTTCTCCAGGATTGTCCTTTCCGTTAGCGTTCTTTCGTAGTTTTTAGTATTGACAATCATTGATGCTTTTTTCAATTGCTTCTGCGCAAACAACCGGCCGGATGTATGTTTAACCAAAATTACTTTACCATACGCGCCTCTTCCTAACACCTTAATAGGTTTAAAGTCACAAAGCTGCGGTTTTAAATCATCAATTTCTTCACCAAATGATTCGTCTAAATCCACCTTATATGACACACCCACTCTCCTATCCAAGTGACCAACAGAAATTATTGAATCAGATCTAAACTTCTTGAATTGTGTCACCTCTTCATCAGAGTCATCCGAGAGAAAGACATCCATTTATCAGCAAAGAATAGAGCGTTGAAGATTTTTCAGTATACAGAATACCCGTATTTTCTATTATTATAAGGGGTTGACAATGGGTACTGCTCCCTATAACTCTCTCAGGGCAAGTAAGTTGCCGGATGAAGTGAATCTATTTGTTAAACGGTGTTTTCAGCGGGCTAAGAGGGCACAATTGAATCCTCAAGAGATGGAATTAATGAAATCACAAATTAAGACGATTATCGAGACCCAGAAGGCCGCAGGTGATTTGGAACATTGGGATTGGACTAATCAGGAAGTTCCAATATTGGATCCAAAAGATGGAAAAGAAAAGTCTACTGGGAGAAAGACAGGATTGGTCAAAAGATCGGTTAAAAGACAAAATGTGTTCGGTAGTTCAGATTCCGAATCTGGATCGGAATCTGAGATAACCCCCCGTGGTAAATTGAAGTTAGTTACTGGATCTCCTATAGTTCATTTGAAAAAGCAGCGCAAGCTTGTCACGGTGAGTCCAAGTCCCGAAGTGATTTCAGATTCGGAAAGATTGCTTCAAAGATCCCAGCGGTTCCAAAGAGAGTTGAAAACAAGTACTAGAAACGTTAGTTATGACTTTGAACCCATAAGCACAAAACCTATTGTTGGTACTTGCACAAAATTAGAAAAGAAATACTTGAGATTGACATCCCAACCTAAACCGGAAACAGTTAGACCTGTTAAGGTGTTGATGAAGACTCTTAAGCTCTTGATGGCTAAGCACTTACGAGGAGA
The DNA here is from genome assembly GCA_030563565.1 of Saturnispora sekii. Lineage (NCBI taxonomy): Eukaryota > Fungi > Ascomycota > Pichiomycetes > Pichiales > Pichiaceae > Saturnispora > Saturnispora sekii. The sequence continues at coordinate 44,895 of JAJMJM010000023.1, forward strand.
TTCCAATTATAATTATCTCTGCGACCAATGTAAGTCTCTAAGACAGGATTTGACGGTCCAAGGTGTAAAAAATGAGTTCACGGTCAAAGTCTATCAGTTCCACTCAAAACTGGCGATGGAGTTTGGTGACTTGGGAGAGTTTAACCAATGCCAATCCCAATTGAAATTGCTCTACAAGGACGAGAACTTAAGGGATTCTCATCATTTAGAATTTGTCAGCTATAGATACCTTTACTACATTTTGACGGATAATCGAAATGAGATCGACCAATTATCACTTGAATTACTTGAAGGAGGCCATAGTGGAGATAAGTTTATTCAAACGGTGATGGCATTGGACAAATTACTTATCAAGGGGGATTATTATCGATTTCAAACTCTCATCTGGGGGATCAGAGGCATCACAAGTCCATTAGATGATTTAAAGAAGCCTGTCTTCTTTTACATGGATTGTCTAGTGGGTGAGATCATTAAATTGGAAAGAGTGCGAATAATGTCTATGGTTTGTAGATCTTACAGACAGTTAGATTTGGAGTATTTCAGCAAATTGCTGATATTCCCGAACAAGGAGCAGCTCACCAATTATCTCAATGAGATTAAGCTTGGTAGGTTTGTTGAAAATGACAACTTCATATGCCATTTGGCCAAACCTACAATGGAGGCAATCAGTACTAATAGAAAGATAGATATAAAGGGACAACTGTGATAAGGAGGATATCCTCGATTGTACCAGCAAAGGCAATAGATTGTATTCTCTTAAGAGCATCGTCATCAATAGAAAAATGGATATAACTGGTAAGTCATGGTGGGATAAGACCAACATCCATTTCAAGATCTTCACGCATTATTTATTCTTGTATATTGATCGAGGATGGGTATCGATAGGGATCAATGATACAAACAATATAATTGAATATACTAAATGAGAACTATATAACTCAATATGGCTGAATCCAATAAGTCCGTTTTACAGAGTTGAGATCACACAACTTGGTGCTAATCATGACATTGGTACATTCATCTCTAACCACCCTATGCCTTTACTTCCTTGTTGATGCACACCCACAAGCTGCTCCGGCTCCTGATTTGCTCCTCTTTAAGCATCATCAGTTGAAAAATACATTATATTAGTGATGAACTTCCCCTTATATCTAATAATGGTCGAGGTCGTAATGTATCCCTCCCTGTTCATATTACAAGTTATCAAATGGTTCAATATTGTATGATGCGGCGTTGGTCCACTCTTTTTTATCTTTACCTGTCTTCGACCGGATGATGATTTTGTACGAACATTTTTCGAGGATCTGATGGAATTGGACGAGGAATTTGATGACCCTGATCGTTTCAATGTTGGTCTAACCGGCTTCATACTTGAATACTTATCCATCAAATTCAACTCATTTATCCTATATTTATATGTCTCATTGAACCCTTTATAGTTCTTATTGTTCGAGTCGTTCAACAAGTTCGAGTTCAAATAAGGTGGTAATAGCGGTGGCTCCTTCAAACCCAATGCATTGAGAAACTCAAAGTGCTCAACCTGTTCAAACTCCTCATCGGTATATGCATTTGGTGGTTTGCAGGGATAATCCACCTTCTCCGCCTCGAAAATTCTCGGAATTTCTCTGGAATATCTTGGTATCATGATCGGTGATTGTGGCCTTGATTCCTGTTCAAACGGTGTCGGGGTTGTCAGTCTGTTGCCACCAATCATTAAAAGAAAAAAAGCCCTTCCCCACTAAACTACGTTATCGGACTTTTCTCTTTATCCGATCACGTGAGCCTGCCGGGATCAATTGATTGTACCCAATTAGGAAATACCAATGCTCATGAAGCTGATCTTGATAAAGAGGTTGGCCAAAAAACAAGACTGCTCTGAGGTTGTTATTGCTTTGGTTCATCTGCCTATTTTCTCCTTTTTTGATTCATCAATGAAGGTTCAGCTCTTCACGGTTTTCTCATTGGTTCATTCGGAGGTTATCAGATTGAATGCCAAAAAGGTGCTCAGTGACGAGACCACGACCAATTATCAGTCCCAGTATTCACCACATGTTTTACTCTACATAAAACAAAATGAGGATTCCTCAGAGTTTACAAAAAGAGGTGGGGTTGATGTGGAAATGAAATATACTCAGATGACTTATTTCATTGAATTGGAATTGGGGTCCAATAGAGATAAGGTGTTGATCAGTTTAGATTCAGGCTCTTCTGATTTTTGGGTGAATGGAAGCGATAATTTGCAATGTATTAATGATCCAAATAATTCGGAGAATATCACCAACCTGGTTGAACCTGAAGTGAGTGATCGTGTTGTGTTTAAAGGAGACGATAGAAGATGTTACATTGAAGTGGGAGGCAAATCACAAAGTGAAGCTAATGACCCCCAAAGTATCGAATTTGAAGGGTGCTTGGGATTTGGGTTATACGATGAAGCAAGGTCCTCAACATATCAGGAATCAAATTTACCATTCAGCATCAAATATGGTGACAATACTACTTCTATTGGCCATATGGGTGCAGACGACGTTTTTATTAACGAATTGAGAGTTCCAAATGTCACTTTTGGAATCAATGAGGATTCCAGCGATAACGGTATGCTCGGGCTAGGCTTCCCTGTCAATCAGGCAGGATATCAAATGAACAACCAACCAATATATGACAACATCCTTAAAGTGATGAAGAATAATGGTCTTATTGAAAAGATGGTATACAATTTGAAGGCAAGTATTGCTTCTTCAGATTATAATTCAGAGCTAATTTTAGGTGGATACGATAGTAATGGCTTTGACGGTCTCTTGACTCTATTGCCAATAATTGATTATAAGCTACCAAATTCAATAAGAAAAGGTACAGGGCCCTATTATATATCAATCACATTGAATGGAATCTACTTTGATGATGAAAATAAAGCTTTTGCCCGAGGTGCTGCAGCGACGATCTTGGACTCAGGCTCAATCATGTCCTATTTTCCCCATGATGTTGCTCTTGAAGTCGCTAAGAAGTATGGTTTTTCCTACTCCAGTGACATTGCAGGCTTCGTTATTTCCGAATCCAAATTACAAAATCATCACTTGAGATTCAACTTCCAAGGATTGACAATTGAAGTGCCGCTGATTTATTTCACTTACCCTATTTTGGATAAAAACACGTACGAAGATTCCGGCTTGCGAATGCTCACGGTGGATTCCGGTGTGGACCAAGATTACTTCATTCTCGGTGATGATTTTTTAAGCATGGTCTCATTGGTCGTCGATATGGAAGCTCAACAGGTCGGTATGGCTCAGGCCAAGCTGATTCAAGATGGCCAAAACATTATTGAAGTGAAAAGCGACTTGTTTGGAAAAGATTCATCTCTTTCCTATATTTATGGTGGTGAAATGGGGTCAAGTTTGAAAGTTGTCACACAGATTGCCGGGGATGTTGGAGAATTTCCATCTACAAATGCCACCAACCTTTATACTGAAGAATTCATTCCAGGATTATATGGTGATGTTGGTTGGACTTAGCTTGTTATTTTTAATATGAAAAATGTCCGTTTTGAAATGCTTATGCCAATTACAAGAGGAGGATGAATAAAGAAATCACTATGATTGTAATACTGATATTATTTCTATTCCCCCCATTTGAATACTCCTTCTTAATACTGACCAAAGTGATGTTGTAATCACTCAATGAAATATTCATGTAATCCGCCTTGGTCAACTTCAAAGTAGTCACGTTGTCAAGTCCCACAGATTGATCATACAACGAGGATTTCTCCGAGTTTGGTAAAACTTCATTGCCTGAAATATCAACGACATTTTGTTTGGTCTCCTTTCTATTATTGATGTATCTTTTTGATAATGCCACCTCTTTGGCTTCTAAATCGACAATAAAGTAAATCTGGTTCAAAATGGCATCTCCAATGATGAAATAATCCTCGGAATGGGATTGTAATGCCAAAACAACGTAATCGGTAGAGTCCCCATTATTGGTCAATGGCAATGTCAAATCAACAAGATCCACAACGGCCGAAAAACCCTGGAAATTCCAAGTACTTGTCTTGTTGGCCAAATCTTCGGTGCTTGCTATGAAATTCCCCGTATTAGAATCATATTTGAATCCACCGACTGCAACAATTTCATCATAAATATACCACGGGGCTGTACCAACAAGAGATGTTGTATCCAATAAAGCATAGGCCAAACCCGATGCTAAGAGCTCTTGGTTCGTCTCAATCTGAGATAATGTGATGACTAAGCTGGTTGCGTTGGACTCCTCCTCGAAATCCAATAACGGCACCCTTGTGAAATTTCCATCAGCTTGGTTCAAATCCACACCCCCAAAGATGATCGAACCAATATTAGTCTCTGAAGAAACACCCAATGAGTACGCCAACTTATCAATCAGCCCTGCATTCTTCAACTTGATTAAAAAGTTATCGTATTTTGTTGAATTTGCTAATCCCAAAACCCCCAAATCCGCAGAATCTTCGACAACAGCAAATTGCAAGGCACTGATACTGGCATCACCAAACTGAACTGATCCTTCAAACCAGTGACCTGTAATTTCCTCACCGGAAACGGAAACCCCGGTGTATTGCTCAGTGGAGTTCAAATTCACCGGGTTGAAAACACCATATGAGTAACAGTTGACAGTTTCTAAATAAACCACATCATGAGAGTCCAATGTTGGAGTTGGAGGATTGGGAACGTAACCCTGTGGGTAGAAATTTGTGTTGATGCTGCTTGCCGATGTTGATCTAATCGATGACGTAGTTGATCCCGATAAACCAACCTTACTACTTTTTTCACTTTCAATTGCGGTGCTTGTGGTAGCTTTGCTAATACTAACCTTGGTATTAATACTACTGCTTGGCTTTGGTGTAGTCGTCTTCTTCTTTGGTAGCGTTTTAGTCGAGGTTATGGTCACTTGTTGCGTAAAAGTATTCTGATTTGTAATGGTAGTATCAGCAGTAACGGTCACATCTTCAAAATAAATGTTCCATCCGGTTGTATATGTCTGATCATCCCTTTTAACCAGATTAGCATCACTTGAAGTAAGTAGAGTGTAATCGTTTTCTAACGTTTTAGTCAACGTTACAGCTCCAGATTTCGATGGACATTGTGGATCGGAATTTGCATTAAGAACTAAATCACCAGATCCCGTGTCCAAAAGCACACTGATGCTTTGTTCTGAAGCTCCCACTTTCAATTCAACAACGTATTCCACGTTATCACTTATCCAAGTACCATAGTTATTTCTTTTAAAATGGCTGGTATTTGGATCAACGGGAGTTATTTTAATGTTCTTTTGAGCTTTGAGTTCAACAAAACCATAGGCTGTTGATAAAAAGCCTTGTAATAAACAAAGGCTTGTAAATCTCATTCTTAACAAAGAGAAAGTGGTTATTAAGGGATTAAAAAGATGCAAATAAGGTCACCAAGATCTAAAAAAAGAAACTAGGACCGTTTTTTCCTATTTAGGAAGTCTAAGTAGGGCGCTCATGTGCTCAAAATGGGCAATCACCATATTTCTCCGCCCTGGGACCTCGAAACCACAAAGCCTGTGATAATAGATTTTCCCCTCTCATTATCTCCTTCGCTGTCAACATTACCATTTGTATTAAGATGTTGCAACTTATTTACCGAGCTGGGGGTGATCTCTCTGGATTCCAAGTATTCCAAAACATCCTCCTGAAACCCGACTAAGATCCCCTCTAATGGATCTGTTATTGCGGGATGTTGATAAGAATGACCTGTTTCTCGCTGTTCTTCAATAGTGCTGGATCTTCGAGCAGGTTTCTTGTTGACATTAGGGACAAAATTTGGTGAAACTGTCGTCGTTTCTAAAGACTCATCCTCATTTATCTGCTCCAGACCAGCCCTGGCCCTTATACTCTGTTGGAAATCCGATTCGGCAGTTTGCTCCTGCTCTTCCGCCCCACTGTGGTTGGAAGTAGTGGTAGTTTCTTCGGATGACGTCATAATGACTGCATTGTTGTTTTCTTCACCATCCAAGAATGCGTTGAAACTTATTATACTGGTCTTGGGAGCAATGGCAGAGGAATTGATCAATCTTTCTAGGCCTAAAGTAGAATCATAAAGTTCATCTTCCGTTACACTTTGTCCTTTGGTCTTGATAGCATCCAAAGCGATAAAGTACAATAAAGCCTTGTAATTTCTATCAAAGAATACCAAAGCCATCAATGTAGTGGGGAACAAAGGCAATATGAACCCTGCAAGAACAAAAGATTGCTCCAATGCTAATGAGCCAAACATTTGAACATGCAAAACAAAGACACCTAAACAGACTCTTTTGAAAATAATAGGCCATGATCTACCCGTACTATGATTTGGGTGAACAAAGGAATACACCAATTGATATTTGTATGTATAAAATCCCAAGATGAAATAAGCCAAACCAGATATTAAAATTTTTGTCGAAATCGGAGAATAAATCATCGTCAATAGTAAAATCATCAAATGCTGGGGCAAAATTAGGCCCAAATCGAAGATTGATGGCTTGAAAACCCAATCATTGAACATACTTGGTGTTCTATTTTTATATTGAACCATAGTATTCCAAAAAAGCAATGCCAGATCGCCGATTTGAAGCAACTTGAATGGAAACATTGTTAAGCCTTGAAGCAAGATCAAATCAATATAAAAAAGTGATAGAGATTTGATAGAGGCTGCCAATAAAGGAGCTATCTTAGTTGTATCCGTCAATAAAGCCTTATAACTTGAAAGTGTACCAAATAAAGTGAAAACAAGAAACAAATTGAAAAAAGTGTACAGAAAGTTCTTCTTGATTACTGATAATTCAACATCACCCTTTGATTTCTGACCCTGTAATTTTGATAAAAATGAAATAACATATGGCAAAGCAACATTGATAATAGTGAACAAATATGTCGGCAACAGACCTGTAACGATCGCCCTGGCTGTTGCATTTTTCATCAAATATTCACCAAATTCCTTCCACATTCGTGTAATAGAATTAACATTCAATAAGGAGGTGATGTATCTAATTGGTATGATTAATAAAATGCTGAATGCAATGATTATTCCTTCTATTACATTGCGCCTGATCAGGATGGAATTCTTGTTGAGGAGCAAATTCTCCCAAATCACATCCATTGGAGCAGGTGCCAAAACTGATGTCAACTCAAACACTTTTGGTGAGAAAACAGCTTGAGCGGCCATTTGAGCGTCAGTCACCGAGTCCATTGTCACAAATGCGTTTGCGGAGATTTTAAAAGTCTCTGATGCCTTACAATCCTTTATTTTATCCTCTATCTTGATCAATTCCCTGGTGTGATGATCAATTAAATCCACCTTGGGACCAAAGAATGACAACTTGCCCCACCTTTTCGGATTATCCCTTGGTAGAATAGGAAATACATGGAATGGGTCGTCGCTGTATAACTCATCAGGTGTAGAATTTGTTAATGGTGTGTACAATATATCCTGATCATCCGGTATAGAGTTCGTAAGTTCCACATTTAATCTCACTGAATGTTCCGAATTCTTCTCAAACAAGTGGATGTTCAATCCATATACCCTGGAGTATAGCACCTCTAGCTTGGACAGTATTTTTCCTCTGGCATTTAATAGTGTGGTTAATGGAGAATAATCATGAACAAAATTGATCTTTTCGACTTTTCCCACACAAAGTTCTTCGATGTGTGACTTCAATGATAGCACATTTCGTAAATTCTCGGGTATATCCTGAAAATAGATAGTCCTATCTGTAAGGGTTCTTTGAGATCCTAAAAACTTTTGCCTGGTCTTAATGATGTGGTTGGTTTCACTGAATAAACACCAGTATATTATACCTGTGAAAACATAGGTGAATAGAGTTGTTATTGCCAAATAACTTGTTGGCTCAGTATCATCTGAAGAATCCTTCTTCTTCATATTGAAAAACAACCCTAGGGCCTCGCCACCATCCTTATCAAACGTGCCTGTCAGATAATACCTTATTGGGGACAATATGAACAATCCTAAAAAGGACAGTAAGGTCAATATCTTAATACCCATTCTAAAAAATCGTAGAAACACGTAGGAATCTAATCCAATGACCTGCAACAATTGATCATTATTGATAGATATAACAACGTTAATCCATCCAAAGAGCGTATTGGGCAACTTTTGAATCTTTTTATTCCTGAAACTTCTCACCGAAAACAAGATGGGGAATTTGTATCTCAGAATACAGAATATGAGGAAGAATGCCAACCCCAACGCAGATGTTGTGTACAATTGAACCTTGAAAAGATTATGAGTTTGGCTTCTTGGGTCAAAAATCGGAGGATCTTCATCCACTGGAGTTTCCAACATCAGAACACTCTGAATGGTCTCTATTCCCCCTAAAAGCGTATTCAAGGTCTTATTCGCCATAAAAAAGAGTGGTTTATCGCCCTTAGAATCTTTCAAATTTTAGAGATCAAATAATTATGTAAGCGGCAATCGGGGTCACGTGCACATAGGATTAATTACGTGAGCATGCTCAGTTCAACCCACCAGATATCACCTCCTCTTATAAATACAAGGTTTTAACAACCATTGGCCCTCCATCTGGTTACCTCTCACATCTTCCACTCTTTTACCATCGGATCCCTTCAAAGGTTTAAAAAATTCGAATTTTGTGAACATTTTATTTGAATCATCGACCAATCTCTTTTTGAACCCCAAACCCTCGACTGCATTGATGAACTGTTCACCCTTTGGATCCGATAATCTACTTTTGATTTCTGTGATCCACAGTTCTCCCCCATTGATTAAAATTCTATCCGCCTCCCTGATGAAATCGAGGAAGTTCGTACCCATCAAACTCAAGCAGAAGATTACCACACTGCATGAGCCATCGTCCATTGGAACGTTTTTTATATCAGCAACTGTTATCTTCTCGTTGACCTTCTTCAAATCAAAGGAGTTGACTTCCATTGCCAATTTTTTGTTCTTCAATTGGACATCTTCTCCTCCACCGTACTTCTTCTTGAACTTTTTAAGAGTTGTTTTCACTTCCTTAGGATCTTTGTATGCATCCATGAACTTATCGACTTGAATCGCCAACTCCGCTTCACCACAACCCATATCTGCAACCACAACCTTGTGACTTTTATCTTTCTTCACACCTGGAAGACCACCTGGGGCATTCACCATTTTGGAAATACCTCTATATATCAATTCTCTTGTGAACAAATCAACAGGGTTTTCAGGCCACGATTCCACTTGAGAGGCAAACCCTTTATGATATTCATCAAACAATTCTGGCTGCTTTTTAATCATCTCCAATGCTTGTTGGGAATCGGTTGTGTACAATTGTTCATTGATCCAACGGAATCTTGAACCCGATAATTTTGCCAACATTTTCCTTTGCAATGGTGTCAATTTGGATTGGTCAATACCTTCTGTAGGATCTGCAGGAGGAGCTTCGTCTAATTTCACTCTCTTATTAGCTGCATCTTCATCAGCGTGAGGTCTCTTTTTATCTTTCTCTTCTTTTGACTTACTTTTTGTCTTTTTACTTGGCTTTTCTGACTCTTTTTTTGTAGAACTTTCCTGTTCCTTTTTTTCTTTCTTAGGCTGACTCACCTTTTTCACCTTTTTCTTGCCCAAATCCCAACCTTTGACCTCAAATAGCATTATCTTTTTAGTAAGAAATTGTATGTAACTCCTGATGAATTTTTTTTTTCACTTGTCTGAATCGGGTATGTGCTGAGCGATGCTGAGCAGCGACACTGCCTCTGTTGTCTCAATATAATAATTGATATAACTCTGGTGTTAATAGACGTATGAAACTGAAAATTGGTTTATTAGAATGGTAAAAATGGAACAAAGATAACGGTTCTGTTTAAAAAAAGTTCAGGTAATTAAACTGTTTTCCAACTTTCTATTCAATCTCCATAACTTTTTTGGAATACAACAAAATGATGGAATTGAGTAATTTCACGCTCAGGTGCTCATATAAAAATTTATTCAATATAAGAAATGAATTGTTATAGTAATGTTATTTTGATTTGCTTCAAGGCAACCAAATATTTTTGTCGATCAAGGAAAGTAGCAATTCATTGCATTGTATTCAAAATAATATTCATAATCATTTGATTCTTGTACCAAATGAAGATATTTGCTTTACAACTTTACTTTTCTATCCTTTAAACAAACTCAAGTCCTGCTATACTTACAAATCTCCTCTTATTTGAATGCATGATGACATAAATACCATTTGCTAAAATGGTAGAAGCTCAGCAAATGAAAGAAAACTTTTCATAAAAACCTAAAACATAATTAAAAGCAAAATAAAGTAAAAAAATTATACCCACCCCCAGTTTAATCAAATTCGGAATAGTTTGGTATATCGAAATGAATATTTGGGAAATTAGTACCCGATAATGGGTATAAACCACCATCATTCCCAAGACCAGCACTCAAATATCTACTACCAGGCTTGCCCAATGGACCGACATGGTTTTCCACATCCTCTTCATGGTGCTCCCTGGCCTCTTCAATATCAACTGCAAGCTCGTGGTCCTCAACACGCTCTTCATTAGTAGAAAACCCAGCATTATAAAGGGCTCTGATAACCCATGGATTTATAATACCTGAAAAGTGGATTTCAAAATCGTTACCAGTATGTGCCTCCAGAGTTCTCTTGAGATCAATCAATGCTTGAATTGAAGTAGAATCAATACCAACAACTTGGGAAAAATCCAAATGAATCAATTTCAGCTTGGGTAATAAATTGGCGACATCAGTATCATCCTCAATGATTTGCTCCAGCTCCTCAGTGTCAGCATCAGATACACTTGCCTCCAAGTCATCCTTCTTTGACCAAGCCTTCCACTTGGTCAATAAATTGGACCCACCACTGAAACCTTGCCACTTGAATTCTAGTTTTTCAGTCTCATTCCACAGGATTGCTCTACGAGCTTTGCCCCTACGAGTGGTCTTCTTGACCATATCCATAATTCTATCGGCTTGCATGGAACAATTTGGATAGACAAAAGATTCACCCAATCTGTAGACAATAACACCCGGTGGAGGAGACTCAATTTGGACCTTATCGTTAACATATCTTGTATGAACAGAAGAATCATTGATTTCATTGCCCAAACTGGCCAAAGTATTCACTGGGAACTTCTTATTTGGTATTGGAACCCATTTGTATTGATAACTATAGACTGGCCTGCTCGTCTTTGTAATCTCATCCACCGTATTGACTTTTCCACTGTATTGGGATTCAGTCACAGAAACCAATCCAGAATTGTAGAATGTCTTTTCATTGTTAGCATCATCACTTGACATGACAGGGGAAGAGAAGGTAGGATTGACAACTTCTAGGACCTTGACTCTACCCATGAAAGAACCATTCGCCCAACACATTCTCCACAAAAGCAAAGCTGCTGAAGCAGCCATTGCAAAGTAAATACCATCTTCAATCGATGCAAAGACGGTAATAATGACACCAACAAGGAATATAATACAATCAATTGGACTTGCCAAGTAAAGCTTCCAAGTGTTCTTATAGGAAGACATCAAATCTGAAACACAATGAATGATAATTGCACAAAGAGATGCCTTAGGGATATAGTAGAAGGCATCTGTAAAGCAAAAGATTGCAATTAAAACACAACATGCGGCAATCGAGCTTCCAAATGGAGTCTTAACACCACATTTGGCTGATAGAGCGGTTCTTGAAAAGGAACCTGTTGATGGATAAGCATTGAAGAAAGTACCAACCATGTTTGCGACACCAATCGCAATGAATTCTTGGTTTGGATTGATCTTGTAATCGTGGACTCTACCAAAAGATTTGGCAATGGAAATGTGTTCCAAGACCAAGACAATTGTTGCGGCAGGTAATTCACTTGCAACCGCAGATGCTAACCCTTGCTTTGGAGTAAACATAGTGACATCACCCAAACCCTTAGTGATTTCTCCAACCACCTTGAAATCTTTAAATTTAGCCTTATTAGCCAACCCACCCGGAGCAGCTCTGATGATACAGAAGGATATCAATGTTGCAAAGATGATGACAATTGAATTTCTCAAGTTCAAAAAGTAGGTGATGGCCGTAGATCTGTGAGGGTACTTTTTTATCAACCAATTACCCAAGAACTTCCAAACATAAAGGATGAAAAGACAGACCAACCCAAATGCTGCATCCACTGTTGTGTGAGGCAAATATTTCAAGAAGTCGATAAGAACCTGATAAGTTGCAGCCCTTGTGTTGACCAAACTGTTATAACCGAATAACCCTGGTAATTGACCACAAATGATATTAAAGGCAGAACCGGTGGTAAATGCCATAACTGCAGGAAGAGGGATCAATTCCACAATAAATCCTAATCTTAATAACCCGACACCCAAGGCAATACCACCACACAAAAGAGCAAGAGTGGTGGCAATTTCTGGTCCTGTGTATAAATTATCGGTCTTGTCTTGAACTCTTGCAATGATCTTTGCAACCAAAGTTGACATCACAGCAACTGGACCGACCGAAATATCCTTTGAAGTACCGAAGAATGTGTAGCAGATCATCCCCATAAATGAACTATAGAGACCATATTCTGGAGGCAAGGAGGCCAAGGTGGCATATGACATTGCCTGAGGAACCAAGACAGTGGCAACTGTAACACCTGTGATGAAATCAGAAACAAACCATGAGGGATTGAAGGGATAGTATGGTCCCCACTGCAAAATTGGAAATAAGGAGATAAGATAGTTCTTCGACCTTTTGAGCGGAGATTTTGTGACATTCTTAATGTAATCTAGGGAATTAATGATCTCTTCATTATATTGGTTTATGGAAACGTTTGAAGCCGGGACATTTGTGCCGTAATCAAGAATTTGAGTGGTTGAGATTTGATCGTAGTCATTAAGGGAAGAATCCTCGTTGATTTCTCCCAAATCAGAGTTGTTGCGCTTCTTAAAGGACCTGAACCCCATGTTAAGTTTCACCATACAATTCCAGCGAAAGGGGAAGAAGGCACTGCCCTTTAGTAGCCTTTTCTGTGGATCACTGGGTGATATCCACACTGAGCTGAAAAAAACGTTAACACGTGACTCACGGTGACATATGCCACACTTTTTATTATCTCATATCACGTGACTTGCATCCACACATTTTTTGCTCATCATCTTATCTTTGATTCAAAACCCTTAAACCAAAGGCCTAAGAGGGGAAATAAGGGCTTTGAAGATATACTAAAGGTTAGATGGACAATTGGTGATGGATATCATCAGGGTCATCTTGGAAAACTCTTAATCGGAAATAATTGCCGAATAGATGAAGTTTTTTGACCCAATTTCATTGCTCCACAGTAGATAAGATCGTGTGGATGTTTTCAGTGTCGATGTGGAGCGGGGCCAAAGTTGTGGAGCCCAGTATTTTTCCCACAAGAAAAAAAAAGTGACCATTATTTGGGCGTCCATCGCGGTAGCAACGATATTAGTGGGGAAAAAATTTCCCATTGCTTTCCCGTGGGGTAAGATTGCCACAGTTACCACAGCGGGATTTGAAAATTTTCACCCCCCACAGTGTCAAAAAAATAAAATAAATCATGTGACAAACAGATTGTGGATGATTCGCTCAGCTCCACAGATGGTCATGAGATAAGCAAATAGGGTAAACGGTGGACCGGAAAGCCAAGAATTCCAAGGAAATAGAAATGTGAGGATTTTTTATTAAGAGATGAAATTGAATATTGGTGTTTTTGGTCTAACTCCCACCAAATGAATTAAACGAAAACCTTACTCCAATTTACTTTAATCAAAAGAATCCATGAGATAAACAAATTTTAAAGAGTGGGATAAATCAATCCTTGCCAAACAAGACCTCGGGTATTTTGTTCAGAGCCCTTCTATACATTGGAGGTCTTTTTTTGTATAGCAATCTACTCTTTGCCAATAACCTCTCGTGATGCTCAACTTCATCTAAACCTGTTGTTAGATCAACCTCCATAGGGTCCGATCTATACTTGGTCCTTTTAATAAACTTCCAGACAATGTAAATGGCAACATCCACAAAGATCATCAAGTAGGAGAATAGGAAAGTTTCAACTGACCACCAGCCAGGTAAAAAGACGGTATAACCTTGTAACCAGACCATGATAAAGACAACGACTAAAGTGACTATACAGGCCCAGGGTTGAAACCAAGCCTTGAAGGTAAATTTGGATCTATCCAGCCCCTGTTTAATGACGGCTCTTCTGAAATGGAGATAAGTGAACAGAATGACACAATAATTAATCAACTGGGAGGCGGTGATCAAATTGATGATCCAGTTCAAAACAGTGTTGGCATTTTCATTCATTTGTAAGAACCCCAATGCACCCCAGCAGAGGGAGACCAAAACACAAAAAATGGGGACCCCGTTCTTTGAACAGTAAGTGAAGATTTTAGGTGCTCTGCCCTGAATCGCCAACCCGTACAAAGTTCTTGAGGAACAGAAGGTGTAAGAATTACCTGCGGAAAAACACGAGGTGAGCAAAGCAACATTCAAAATACTGGGCAAAACCTTAATTCCCAAATTGTGCATTGCAATCGTGTAAGGTGAAGAGCCTGCACCGGGCAAACCATCGGCGATTGCATTCAAAAGGAGGGGGTCTTTGGAATTGCACAAAATACCCACACACAATGCACCTCCAATGAAGAATGTGGATAATCTGAAGAAGACACCCTTGAAGGCGTTTGGAAGCACTTTTCTTGGATTTACAGTCTCTCCAGCAGCCATACTCAAATATTCTGGACCGGCAATCATATATGAGGCATTGATTAGACAATAGAGCCAACCCTGGAACCTCCCCAATGCTCCCTCGTGAATGTACTCCAACATGACTGGAGAGTGCTTCCAATTGGTGAATCCGAATGCGTGGTGCTCAGGATTACCACCCACCATTGTGATCAAGGTAAAAAACATTAATCCCACTGCCAAGAGAACCTTACCAATACAGAACCAGAACTCCGCCTCTCCGTACCATTTAACCGCGGCAACGTTGATAAGAAAGTATGCAGCTAATTCACACGCCAATGGAATGGCTGGAGAGAAATCCTTAGTCCAGAAGTTGAGCAAACTGACAAACAACGTGTTTTCAAACGGAATCAACGCACATTCTAAGACCCAGAAGTTCCATGATGCCATCACACCAAAGGCCTCATCCACAAATCGGTCTGCAAAAATACAGAAGGGGGCACCTCTAATCGGTAAATAACACACCATCTCCGCACAAACGGCTGTAATCTCCAAGATAGGCAAGCACCACATCATGAACGCAAGCAACAATGAGAGTGGACCTCCGTTTGTCAATGGCGTACCAATATTAACAAACAACGACACTCCAATCGTACCACCTATCGCAATCAATTCAATCTGTCTTCTCTTCAACTTTCTATGGATTCTTCCCTCTTCAAAAATGTCACTGCTTAAATCACTCTCAATCTCCTCCTTTAAATTCAATTCTTTCTCCAGATCCCCGTTTTCCACCTCAATTTGATCCGTAAAACAGTCGTCGTATTCAATAACCGATGTCGCTGGTTCTCCTCGCGCTGGAGCCTCCATCTGGGCGTTTAAAACACCCTCTGAGGCCGTCCTCTGGGGGATCGGAACAAAGGTGTCCTTTAAGATACTTACAATATCAATCATCTTACTTTATGATACAAAAAAGGAGAAGAGACGTGACAGCTTTGACACTCGGACTCCTCATTTTTAGTGCCGCTACCCCGGAAGAGGACAATCGGAGTGTGATGATCACGTGCTTTGAAACAATGGCAGCTGCTCATCGGCTCATCGGCTCATGATTATTGCTTTCTGCCGGTCAATCTATCCAAAAGGGTGCGCTTCCTACCCATGGGCACAGCGGCGACTTCCAAATCATTACTGGCCACACTAACACTCTCGGACAGCTCGCGAGACTCTCGCGGCAAAAGAGAGGTGACCACGCTCTTGAAAGACTTGGTTTGGCGCATTGGCTTTGAACCTATACTGGCGGTACTGACCAGCCCGTGGGTGGTCTTGGAGGAGACGCTGGTGGGAGACATGCTTGGAGCAATGGGATGGTAAAGATGGTGGTCTCCTCCACTATCAAAAGATCCAATTGAACCTGCTGGTATTTCGATTGTGGGTGTGTTTGGAAGAGAACTCTTCTGAGTGGGCAGAGGAATAGGGGTTACCTGGCGGCGACGGTGGTCCTCTTCTTGTTGGTGGAGCCGCTGCAACTGCTCACCACTTTTTTCACCGTCCTTAACAGACTTGCCTTGATCCTGCAGATCCCGCAACTTAAGATACAACTCCAAAACGTGTAAAGCCCTCACCAATATATGAGAATCATTAATCAACGTGCCCACCTCAACACAGAGATCAATAATTGTCCTTGATTTTACAATCTTGGGATCTCCACTCAACATCATCTTCACAGTGGGCCACTCTTTCATCTTCCTCTGGTGAAGTCTTGTGTTATTATTGTTCATTGTGAATCTGTCGAATTTTTGACTCAAGCCATCGCCTTCATCATCATCGCCATCATTCCCTTCATCAGAATAATACCCAGCATCATCAAGCGTACCCAGAGTTACATTTCTATCCTCGAGACCAAAAATAGGGACACCATCATTCTCCTCACCGTTTTCCAAGATCTCTCTTTGCACCCCATCTTTAGGCCCCAATTCGTCATCCTCAAGAATAGACTTATCAACCATTTCCTCACTATGTGCCTTGGGATCCTTATCCAAATCTAACCATGTCTGATTCTGGGAGTCGAGCGAAGACCCTGATGTTCTTCTCACTTCCTTCGAAAATTCAATGAGCAGCTTACAATACACCTCAAAATCGTCCTTCCCAGCATGGTCGCAAATTTCAATGTTGAGGTTCTTCTTTTCAGCCTCTTTCATCAAATCCGCATTGATGGCATTCTCAATCTGCCCCAAAATCACATAAAACATCTCCAGTAATAAATCAAAAAGTAATGGAATACCCAACCTCTTACTGGCAATCAATAATTCAATCGAGGTGGGGAATAATTTCCAACTGGCACCAATTTGGCCCGAATACAGATATTCATTCAAGGCCTGAACCGTTTTACCGGCGAATGGCAAAAATAACATTCTTGGGAATCTGCCAAAATAAAAGTTATTTTCTTCATCGTAGGTTGATGAAGATGGAGTTCCGCCAAGGGAATTGGTCATGAATGTTAATTGTGGCGTCGACGGCGAGTCTCCAGTAGCAGTATTAAGAGATTCTAATGTGTAATCGTTGTCCTGAGGATCCAATACAGGACTACCAAATCCATCCTCAGGAATCTCACCATCTGGAAGGACCGTTGGCATTGGGTCCGATGGAGGTAACCCTTGAACATAAACAGGCCCATAATCCGATGGTTTGGAGTCCAACCTAACTAAAACATCTCTACCCTCCTTCATATTGAAGCCAGCACCTGAGTTAGTCACAGGCGATGGCAGCGGTGTCAAGGATTCCACTGCATTCAACGTATTAGGAGCAAAATTTGTCTGCAACCCCGAATGTTTGACATTCGATGTTGTCAACGAGGAAGTGGATGGAGATGAAACCGCCGAAGATCTACTCAAAGTTGACGCTCTCCTACTCGAAGATTGCAAATTCTGGAGTAAATTCAGGGAATTTCTCCTCGATGCCGCACTTATCGAATTCTGTCTCGAGGGCGTCCCGAGGTTGTATGAGTTCCTTCTTGACTGGGAAATCGAGAGGGACGCCCTATGAGCTGCGGGGTTCGGTGTAATGTACGGTAGAGAAGATTTCCTGATTGTACTGTTTTTTCTCGATATAGGAGTTTCAGGATCAACGTCAACCTTTGTGTGCTTCGAATCTGATGTTTTCTCTTTGAACGGGTATCTAAAATGGGGGACGGTATCGGTTGACTTTGACCTTGCTGATCTGTCATCAAAGCTTCCTATTTCAGATTTGACACTGTTAGAATAAACACTTCCACCATCGGAATCGCCAATTTTATGCTCTATTACCGATTTCGCATATGCATCAGTAAATAGGATATCAAATGCCGTACCCCATCTTCTTCTACATAATGTCAATTGACCGGGAACAATGGTGCCATCTGAGCATAGAAATGAAAAATCAGAAAATGCATCAGTTCTATGGAATGCACCCTTACCGATTGCAATTGCATGAGGTGGTAGCACCGATTGGATTGAATTGACTTGGATTTGTTGTGCCACGTGATGAGAGTATTCAGCAAAGCCTCCATTTGCCACTGCAGCAGCTGTCGTTGAAACTATTGGCGGCACAGTGGGTAGAGTATAATTTTGTGTATTTGAATTTGTCACAGTGGATGTAGGAGGTAATGGGAAGGGAGAGGAACTTACAGGTGATGCGCTTCCACCATTTTCCTCATTGGGTATACTAGAAGAAGATCTTGACAGTGCGATGGAACCTCTGGGTGTAATTTTTGGTGTGCTCTGAGGGGAATTTTTGATTGGAGTTGTTCTGAGTAGGGAACTTTCTGCATCTGAAGAAAATATATTTGTGAATCTTAGTGACAAAACCACCATTGTGTCAAAGAATTGAATTGATTGAGGCTCGTTTTTAATTGTATTTGAAGAACCCATGAAAACCACTTTATGATGGGACTCCCAAACCAACCCCAGGGAAAGTTTATGGGAATAGACCTTATGGATGCAAGATATTTGCAACTTTGACCATAAATTTGAAGGATAATGGTAGACATAAGAGGAGATTCTGTTTTTCTCCTTCTCGAATCCAGTGACAATTAGATTCTTACCGAATTTTCCAGCTGTGGGGAATTCCAGATTTGCTATTGTGTCCAGCATGACCCGGGGCTGATTGGAAACATGGAATTTCTCACAATTGCATTCATTTGTGATTGCTAGCAAAGGTTGAAAGCCTTTTTCTTCGACTTTATCAAAAATCAAGAATTCCAATTCCTTGTTGGTGGAGCACTCTACACTACATATTGAACTTTTCGAGTTTCTCAATGCCTCCATTTCCACACAGAATTTCTCGCATTTGGTCATTTTTGAGTTGAATAAGTCGAGAAAGTAGACTCCTTTACTGTTTTCATTCTTCTCGTTTATTCCTCCCACGGACAGGATTCCGTTATGGAATCCTTGTCCAATTGGTTTTAGAGTGGGTGTATAGTGGAAATGACTGTCGAATCTATACGGCACCTCCTCATTACCGTTTTCAAAATAACAGAACCATTTCCTATCAATTATATCGAATCTCCAAATATCATTCAAAACCTCCAATTCGTTGTTATCATTGAACGTAACTCCTCCAATTATATAAAGGTAATTGTCATGAACTGCAGAACCATGATACATTCGAGGTGGAGGAACCATTTCTCCCTTCGTATCGTCAACACTATGATGAGTCCATTTTCCCTTGATAAAACTCAATGCAAAGCATTCCCCCGATAGATAATCCCGATAGTGATCATTGGGGTGATCTTCCTTTTCTAAGGCATCCATAAATCCCTCCATAATGTCTTCCAGCTTGAAGTTTGTCTCCAATTTAAACCCCAAGACACACCCCCCATATACGTAAAGACGAGACTTTGCCGTGACCGCGGATGCACCAACACGAAGGTCCAATCGCCTGCGTCTGTCCATTGACCGTGGCATCTCCAGTGGGAAGCATTTGTTCGAAGAAAAGTCAAGTGCTGACATCTGCTCTTGGAGGAGGTACTAATTTGGCTGAGACCAATTTTTTGGACATTGAATATCATCTCATTGCTAAGACAATGTTACCGCTTTACCTGCTTAACGCACTGAAAGGAGTGCCGATTCAAGTTGAAGAGAAGTCCCGCACGCAGATCGATGGGGTGCTTGAAAATGTCGATAACTGGATGAACCTTACACTGAAAAATGCCACGGTGACCAATCCGTTTACAAAGGAGACTCGTAGAGTTGAATCCATCTATGTGAGAGGGGTCCAGATCAAGCTGATCAAGATGCCAAATGATGTGGTGGACCACTTCAAGGAGCAACAACTCAGAGAAAAGGAGTCACAGAACAGAAACAGACGCCAAGGAGTTAATCAGCAGCAGGGAAGTCAACAGAGACGTCATTTTAATAACAACAGAAACAGAAATAGACAGGGTCAAGGTCAAGGTCAAGGTCAAGGGCAAGGGCAAGGTCAGGGTCAAGGCCAGGGTCAACCTGTTTAAAAACCTAGTGTATAGTATCCTTAAGATTGTTACATTTAGATCGGGATGGGGTGAGCTTCCCAGTAAATTTCCCAGTAAATTATTCAAGGGAGCAAACAAACGAAGAGAGTTTGTGAGCATTTAAGCAAAAGAATGTTGTAAGTGCGTGAGAATAACTTTGGATACCAGATTTCACTACTGTGAGTGAGTGGAGAAATGTAATGATCTATTATCATATCTAAGCATACCCTCAAATGATGACTTTGCAGTGCACCTTTGAGTGGTACTCGTAATAGTTTCTCGCGTAATTTTTTTACAGTCAAATCTACTGGGCAGTTTTTTCCCCCATATAATCTTTGAAGGGAACAAAAAGACGTTCTGGGCAGATGGATTTCAAGGAAGGTGTGAGGAAGTTGATTATGAAGATTTGGAACCTACTTGTGCACTCTTTCAAACGAGCCAAGAAAGGAACGAAGAAAGGAACGAAGAGAGTTTATGACTCAGTGATAAACGTGTGACTAGTGCGTGACTAGCGCATGACTAGCGTCTTGGACACCTGTAGAATTTACAGCAAATAACTAGGTATATTTAAGCCTAGATTGAGTTGTTTGGGTCCGTTTAAAGACTGGGGTAAGTTACCTGGAGCAATGTAAAGTCATGAGCATTAACGCTTCTTCGAATTTGCAAAACCATTATGATGATGGGGCCTGTTCTATTCAAACATTCCGTCCTTTTCCTTCACCTTAGAAACTGGCTTTGGTAATAAAGATCTCCCTCAATTTGAGCAATAAATGAGGATCGCTTCTACAAGGACACAAGATGGCGCATGCTGTGAAAGAAGAACTCATGCGCCACAACCTTTCTTTTATCAAATAGAACATCATATGAAGACTCCCATTATTTTATTAGTGCATGGACAACAACTACAAACTTTTTTTACGGAGAAATCTCAATGAAAACAGTATAACTGCCATAATCTTGGGAATAGTTAGGACTCGTTTCTCCTGGGGTAGAAAGTGGCGCATGCGCTAAAAGTGCCACCATGAGCCATCCATGGTTATCTCAAATAAAGAGAGGAATAGACAGCCAAGAAATCACTCTTGCTCTCGCTTCTTGAACAATATTTATTTGTAAGTGTTTTGAATCCTTGTTATCAATTGGAGTACCATTACTCTCTTCCTTTGTATTACGTGGCGCATTCCAATGCGCCACTGCTCAGCTTGTACAAACAAACGAAGACGGAAATCCCGCTATAATATCAGCTTCTTTGAGATGCAAAGTTCCAAATGGAAAATCAATTTAGCCAATAGAAATAGTCCCTGGGATTAGTACATCACATAATGATATCATTAGTTTTGGTGTCTCAACAAGATATTAATTCAATTCAACTCATAGCAATTCGTCGCTTCGCTCTCTAGGAAAGACACATAATTATCCGCCCCCCCCCCCCACTAAGCTACCCACCTCTTATAAAAACGCAGACCACCCTTGGAATAACATAGATAAATTCTCATTCGAAGTGGCCTCCCGGATCAACTCCCTGACAACCGCCTCCTCTCTCAAACCATCCCCAACCAACTTCATTTGAACTCCCTCAATCGAAGTCGTAGCTTCAGAAGTCTTATCACTCTTGATAAATTCGTCAACATCATGGATTGTCATCAATTTCTTCTTTCGTAATGGCGATAACGTCCACGAATATAGAGGATCATACTTTAATACATCCAAGATCCCCCTAATGTATTCCATCTTGGATCGTAATATTTTGAACACCCTTTCACAGGACTTGCTGAAAACACCATCAACACCTGTAATTCCCAACCCATCCACCAACTCCCTTGTTAACCGAAATGGCACAACCTCAGGCGTGGGTAGCATTTTACCCTGGTCAAACACAATACCAAAATCAATGTGGATTGGTTCTCCTGTATTCTTGTCAATGAGAATGTTATTGCAGTGTCTATCACCAATCCCCAAAACATAACCAATAATACTATTAACAGCCAATCCATGTGAATAAATCATTCTACTGTGAAACCATTCATCAGGAGAGACAAAGTTGTTGAAAAAGAAGAACCTGAACTTCGGAGTCATCCTTTCACATATCTCATTGAATACATCTAATCTCGCCTGTGGCGTACCTTCGCTCACCTTACCTATCATTTTCCTACCCTTAGTAATATCTTCGTTTCCATGTAAGCCATACATCACATCCATAAAGGAGATAGAATTTGAAACAAATTCAAGAACACCACTTTGAAGACCTAATGGTACAACATTGTAAGTCCTAACCCTCAACCCTCTTTTTCTAATATTATTATCCCTACTAAACAGTTGGTTCACTTTAGCAAACACCTGCTCCATAATAGCATCTTGTCTTAAATCATCCGGATTTTTTAAAATCATTCTCTGTGTCATCCCATTTGTTAATCTCAATTTCATGATCTTTGGCGCACTGATACCACTCAGAGCAATAGAAATACTCCTGTCAACCTCCTGCAAAATAGGAATATCTTCCGAGTTGTATTTACCACTCTGCTTAATAGGTATGCTCATGACGGGTGATGGCATTTTCAATTGGGGCAACTGATTGAACCACCAGCGTCCACTCTTTAAAGACCCTACATCAATAGATCTAGGTCTTTTCTCATCCAATGAAATCTCTGCTATTTCCACCATTCTATCACAAAGAGAGTCAATCCCGCTCATAGGATCATTAAATCCTTCAACATTCAATTCTCTTGTCATCAACAAATTCCAAATTCTTTCACTGGAATCACCTCTGGATTTCGTGGAGACATCTTCACTTTCAAATTTGTTCATTCGCAATGACTTCAAAAGATATAACGTCTGAAAGGGATGAAACTGACCAACATCGGTGACTAATCCTTGCAAAATTCTTTGGAACTGTGAATCACTAGTCAGTAACCTGGATGTCAATTGGTTGATCCATGGAATAAATTTATACCTAGGAATCGCATTCAATACCGCTTCATCCAATGGCGTATCACCATTTTCCATCCAAATTGCACAGAACCTGTCAACGCAAATATCATAACCGTCATCTTCAAATGTTATGGCCAAAAGATGGAATTGGATCGCTTTTTGTATCAAGTGGTTTCTTCTACTCTGAAATTCATGATGATGCTTCTTTTGAGAATCATATTCCCCTCTTAGTCGTTTTATCTGCTTGTGAACATGTCTATCTTTCTTGTCAGAATTCTTCAAAATGGTTTCCAAAGTGGTGATGTCCCTCCTCAATTGTGCCAATTTTGACTCCAAATTCTTTGCTTGAGTATCTAAATATTTTGTTCTTAGCTGATTATCACAAAAATGGGCAAATATCTTATAGGTATCACCTAAATCACTCGTCACAGTGCCCTTATTCACAATACCCGATAACCGATTTCCAACGGGCTCAATATACTTTTCCATAATAACTTCAGGGGTTTCTTGCTTTGATTCATCCAACCATTGAGCCAAAATAGCTCCCATGTAATGAGAGGAAAGTTGATCATGACTTTCTTCAGCACCATTAATTATCATCTTCAAAGTTGAAACAGGAAATGTTGTGTCCGAATGTTCCAACCAAAATGCCAAAGCCAAGTTAAATTTGGCTAGTTTTTGGATAACGGGATTTTGCTTCAATTGAGGCAGCTGGCTAATTCTATCCAAATGAATAGAGGTATTTATGACCTTTTGAATTTCACCCTTCGAAGCCATCAACTTGTTGAATCTATGAAGTTCATTTCCGGTGATAACCCATCTCATAGAATCCGGGTATGAATATGCTATCATTTCAAAAATGACCTGTCTTGATAGAAGCAAATTCTCAAACTGGTTAAAATCACCATGTTTGAACCACATCGTATTGGACTCGTAGATCGATTGATGCTCCAAACTCATATTCTTAACAATATCCCCCAAATCATTAATAAGAGAGAGGCATTTAACCCATGATTGCAATTGGTTCCTGTCATGGCAGAAGTTATCAAAATTATCAACAAGATTGACAATCGACTTTTCAAGCAAAAAATTGGAATGATCAATACCCGCTTCCCTAACATCCTTTAACACATTATAAATGATCTCATTTTCATTCTTCATTTCTCCGCTTGGTGGTAGATCCCATTGGTTTAGCTTCCACAACTGCTCATAGTTCGTCCCTTGAGATCCAATTTGATCGTCTAGTATTTTGGAAACTCCTGTCCATCCCATACCAATTAAATCATGCGAAAGACTGTCAATTGAATCATAATGTATTCTTTCAACATTCCTCAAATCGCTCTGAAGCTGACCATTTTCAAACATCAACTTTCCGGTCCTAGATCCAGTGTTACCAATAATACTGAGCCCATACGTCAATTGAGGATCCACAGGTAGACCCATCAACAAATCAGGCTCACCAATACCTTTATACACTTCTCGCAAAAAGGACTTAACTGTCTTTGAATCCTTCCAAGAATCGATTTCAACATCTCTGGAATTCATATAATAATCTTCCAATAATAAACAGGCAGCCTTGTGCTTGCCGATGAATTGCAGTGCTTTGAATATCCGAGGCTTGTCTAACCTCCGATAGACGGAAACAAATTTGAAATTTGCTTTTGGATCAGATTTAGTTCCCGATCTAATTAATAATACCAATTCACAGAACAATTCCAGTGATTTATGAGGGAGAGTGTCAAATTTTTGGTTGAATAATTCAATGATCATGTTTGATATCAACTTATTCTTTTCATCCTTGTTGTTTTGAATGAAATAGAGAACTAATGGACAAAAACATTCATGAGAGAATTTGGGGATCTGTCTGATGTAAGTTATCAACAATGTGAATATCGACCTCTGCGAGTTTAGCTCATTAATGATTGAAAAAACTAGCTTAGTCAACAACTGATCGAATGGAAGATTAATCATACAGACACCAAAACCATTCAATACTTTGCTCAAGCCATCTCTGTAGTAAAACTGTGGTTTCATCTCAAATTCCGAAATAGATAATGAACATACATAGTTTGTCATCGAGTAAATGTAAGATTCGGATGGTGCAATTAGACGATCATAGGATATATAATCATTGATGTCAGCATGTGAAATTTGGTGCTTGTTGATGATGACACCGGCAATTGATTCAAAACAAATTTTGGGACATAACTCAGTATTTGGCAAATTTGTGATGATCAATTCAAAAATATAATCCAACAATTTAGTTTCTAATTTGAATTTATCACCAGAAAACCTGTGAAATATATCTGGATTGAACTCATTGATATCGAAAGCAGGAGTTTCTCCCGTTAATTCGTAGTACTTTCCCAAGCAAGATCCAATCCATAGTTTCAGAAAGTCGGGAAGGATTGTAAAATGGACCCTTTGAATATCGAACAATCGTTGAATAAGATTAGCCGTTAGCTTGTTCTTAATTTGTTCAACATTTAATAAATGATCATTATTCTCAAATAAAAAGCCCACTAGCTTCACCACATAAATCATCTTATCTATGGATATGTCACAATTCAAAATCCTGATCAGGTCATCCACACCCAAATCAACGGCGGTACCGTTTAATAAGCCAAGACAGGGATTTAAAATAAAAGTGAACAATTTGAAGGATTCTCTCGCCTTAATACATTCTTCAAGGGATTGAATCAACTTTAGTAGAACATTCGACATGCCATTTGAGTTCCTACTTAAGCAGCTCAACAATTGGTAAATGAGCGGGATCCAGGTGGTTAAGATTTCATCAGATGTTGGTTCTTCTGCGGATAGAATTAAACAATGAATAAAATGACCTACATCTTCACACAAATATTTCAATGTCAAATACTTTGACAAGTTCTCAATCAATAGACATGCAATTTTGGTATCTGTGAAAATTGGTGGACATTTCATGTAAAGAAATTTCAATCTTCGAATGTTCAACTCCTTTTCCACATTCAAGACAGAATTCTCCAATAAAAAAAGAAGCTTCGAAGAGAGAAAGTAAGCTAGTGGAACCTGCCATCTTTTCACACCCGCATTCTTCATGAAACTTGCTATCAAGATGTTACAATTTTTTGGACTTAAGAATATATCATATTCCTTTAGAAATTCAATGTCAGGTTTGATGCCCAAATAGGGAGAAACAAAATCTCGTTGATCAAATTGGAAGGAATCAGCCCTTGTTAAATCACCTTCTGATGAGCAATCACATTTAAGAATCAATTGATATATGATAAGTGCTATTTGTTCTTTCAATAAGGGTTTTATTGATCGGTAAAATTTGTTGAATTTCGTTTCCAAAACCTTCATTGATTTCTCACTGCTAGATAAGATGTTTGGCAAAGAATCCCGCAATAAATTATCTATTCCAATATTAGAAATTTTAGAGATCTTTTCTACTTCTCTTGTGTTCTTGTAGATGAGTGCTATTGAGGTCAGTTCTCTATTGTTCATTTCATAAAATTCCTCTAAAGAGTGAAAGCCAAATAATTCGTAGGGAAATTGTGATAATTCCTTACCAAAACTATACGACTGTTTAAAGAAAACATGTTTAAAATTCCAGAACAGCTTTTGAATGTCTAAATCGTTCTCAATTTGATCAACAAAGTAGGAAAAATACACTCTTAATTGTTTATAATCTGCAAACTCAATCAAGTTGCAGATAGTGGCAATAAGTAAAGTTTCAGAAGCCTGTGAGATCTTTCCCATATAAATGTTGAATGTCATTGATCCTTCTACAGAGGTAAGATTGTCCTGAAGAGTATGTGAAAATAAGGAATAATAATTAATCTGTTCAACCTGTTGACATTCTAAGAATCTTTTAATAGATTTCATAACTTTTAGCTTATTCAAATTGGCCATATTTTTAAATATCTCTGCAGACAGCAGTAGTAATTCATCCTTTTGAAAAAAGATCGACCCATCCTCAATATTGCTGGCAATTTCCAAATTCATATTAAAGAATTCGCTCATCATCCATTCTGTTTGAAGCATTCCCCTATTATGTAGGGATTTAAAAAATGTGTAAATGTTAGACACATCCGATACCAACTCCTCATGGCTTGATTTACACCATATGAAGGCAAATAAAGTAATGAATTTACAACAAAGAACTACCATCAATTCGAATCTCATAATTGCATTATCTTGTAGCATCTGGGTCAAATTGTTCATAATGATATCAACAGATTCCACATGTAATAAAGAGACCATTTCCACATTATTTTCTAAAAGAGTTAGCAATTCAAAAGCTGCGGCCAATTGAGATCCTTGGTTTTTCCACTTTAAAGTAAAAACTCTCTTGATGCAAGTATTGAAATCCTCTTCTAAAGAATTGACTAGAAAATGAGCCCTAATCAATTTCTGCTCATCAGTTTTATTAAAATGAATTCTGTAATTGTACTTCTGAGGATTGAAATCCTTTTCAGTATGTCTATCACCCCTCCTGACTTCTTTTTTAAAAATTGGAATAAAATTATCCAGTAGTTTGGATTCAATAGGCCTATCATCATTAGCTTCACCGGCACTTGAACTTAAAATAAAGTAGGCATTCTCTAGTATTTTGGGCAATTTTAATAAGTGGCTCATTTTCGAGATCCATTCCGAATTATTGAATGGGATTTTATCTAATATCACGAGCAATTCTGTATAGAATCCACACATAGCCGTCTTGTCCAATGCTAAACGTATGATTCTGTTGAAAAAGTTGGAAAAGACCGGGAGATTAGATTTATTAATGGAGACACAAATGCCTAAAGTCCAACTGGCCAATCTTTTATTGAATTCTAAATCATTAAAATCATAAATGAAAGATTCGAACTTCTTTGTTAGCTTCTTTGAATCATGATCGCTTGTAAAAGTTGCCGTTCCTTGAATGGCGACAGGAAAAACATGAGACATTCGGAGCTCATTAAAATGGTTAGGCACAACATCCAATTGAATCCAATGAATTAATTTCAACCTTTTTTGAAATTTGTAATCCAGATCAATAAATTCACCAGAATAGATATCATGATGAGAGAACACATTGTTGTCTATAAAGATAGAGTCGTTTTCGCCACTTAAAATCCAGAAAATGAATTGACAAGTTATCAGGATATCGGATGTATTAGTTAATAGACCCCAGTTGGATTCTTTTGAAATCAACCATGAGATCATTTTATGAGAATAGAGTTGACTCGAATCATTTGAAGAGGAAACATCTTTAAATTTGATCGTTTGGAATTTGTACAACTTTGCCAACTTCAACAAGGAAATCCAGTAAATGGCCGATTCTTTAGACAAATTAGCTGGACCACTTATTTCTGATAAATCAATCACAGTTTCAAATTGTTGAATAATTGATGGCTCTAATTTAAAATGATCCACACAAGAAATCATGGAAATAAGTAGATTACATGACCATTGACACATCTGAGGATCTTTTAAAAATTCCAAACAGTACTTCATCATTTTATTAAACCCTCTATTATCTTCCAGTGAGATTATATCACCCGTTTGAAAATCACGCTTAATATTAAAGGCGAGAATTAGAACTAGGAGTACCCACAGGTTGAGCGTTTCATCTTGAATTTCAAACAAGTTGATAATCCTGTCAAAAATCTTTGATTTAAGAATTAACTTAATTGATTTAGAACAAGAGTACAACTGGCTATTACAAGAAATGTGACCCAAATATAGTGCCAACGCTTGCAACAATACACGAGCCATTTTCGGCTCAGCACAAGATTTGGTTTCAATGAGTGTAATCAAAAAGTCCAATGCGGTGTCTTGGCCCATCAATGTATCTATAATGCCTTGCTTTGGTTGCAAATAGCTATTGCCTATCTTTCTCCTCTTTATTAAGAGTGATCCACCACTAAGTGAAAAGAATTCATCCTTCGAGTGTTCCTTCAATGCATAGTAAGATTTTATTAAATTAACTAATCCCATTCTCATTAGCCAAGAAGTCGCAAATTCCGGAATTGAAAGTGATGTATATCTATTAGTAAACCAACCATGCTTTTTTGTATCTTCTAAGGGCCAAATGAATAAATTGATTGATTCTGATGAGAATTTGAAACACTCCTGGTTGGCTAATATCAACTCCAAAAAGACCTCTATTGATTTCCTAATTGTTGTAACCCAGTTATCCCTTTGTGAGTCCTCATCCCCGTTTGTTGAGGCCACATGCTTTCTTTTGCCAACTAGCTCATCATCATCAGTATCAGATCCAGAGGCTGGGATTTCTTCATCAGAGGACCCTAATACAGTGACTCTACCCTCCTCACAATCATCATCATCATCATCATCATCATCAACCTCTTCCTCTTTATCGACATAGGGTGAAAGCAATTCACCTTTTTCACCGATATTCCAGTTATCCCCTAATACCTTTGGTATTTGGTTTGCTTGAATGAAAGGATAACAAATGTTGGAAAATAAGCCTACCTGTTGAAGTAACCGTGGGAAAGTAATCGCTTTCATTTCAATGATGAAGTTTATCCCCAATTTGGTGAATCTGTGACAAAGTTTCGAATTTGTTGAAGATCTATGTATTATTGTATTATTGATCAGTTGGAATATTGCAATCAAAGACTCTCTCTCTCTTTTAGTGTTGGAAAAGGCGTTGTTGTAATAGTTCAAAAGAATTTGAAACACCTTCGAATCAAGATCATCCCTTCTTTCAATCCAACTCAATTCCGTCACGTTCAAAGGATTCCAAAAAGTTAAAAGTATCTCAAAGAGGGTATAAACGATGACTTCATCATTTGACAATGTGGTAGATATCGTGAATAAATTCAAACATTCCAAAACCGTGTCCACCACGTCTCCTTGGGTTTTTGGTGATAAATTGTCAATAAAATATTGAACCTTCAATATATCATTCAATGCCATTGCCATTGAGGCCAAAACTGGTAGAAAAGGTTCATTTTCTTCTAAGAAGGTTGATAGAATGATACGAACTATTTGATCAAGGTGTTTAGGCTTGATTTCTCTTGATTGGGCAGTAAGTAATATATTTGATATAACGTTTTTAAATACACCTGCTGCCAGAGTAAGTCTGTCAATTATCAAGACATTTTCTTTTGATTTTTCATGAGATGCCTTCTCTCGTATGATGAACCTTCCTAGAGAGTCAATAAGGATTAGACTTGTTTCCCTATCAATTCCTTCAATTAGAACATTTGAATTGATTTGATCTAATTGGTTCAACGCCTCTGTCCTTTCCTTTGCCCTACCGGAGTTCAATCCCACTGTTACATGTTAGTACTATATCCTATCATATTCTCCCACAATCAAACTTCTTTACTTACGGCATATATCCCCTATTTTACTTCTAAACATCAGTTTCTCTTAAAATTTCCCCTTAACTTGAAAAGGTAACTCACAAACTAACTCAAAGGCAAGTTTATCCACTTCCTGTAAACCTTGTATACCTTCCAAAGCTGTGGAATAACTTGGAACCTCACTAGCTTCTAACGGTTGAAGATCTACATTTTTTTTCAGCCACATTAACTGATATCGCTCTAAACGTGGCAATTAACTAACGATATTCTCTATACTGTGGCATATCTTGACATTCATTAATGACACTCAATTTCAGGATCGTTTTATAACATTTTTAGCCGATAAGCAGCAGCAGCACTTAACAAGAATTTGATGGGGTACACTTTGATTCCTCTCAAGAATACCATGGGAATATCTCATCTTCTTCGATTGTTCAAGAACAGAACTCAGATTTAAAGGACACATTTGCCTATTCTAGTCAAGACTATAATCATCAATCGGGACAAAGTATCATTGTGAGAAGCAACGCCGCAAATGCTGGTCCCAAACAGGGTATTATCTATGGGGTGAATAATGATTTGTTTGGTAACCCTCTTGCGTATGATCATAAATGGCCACCCACAGAAGAGGACTACAAATAGGTGAAGCTTCCAAAGATTGACTTTATCTTGTGTGTGAAATCAAATCTTAATGTTAAAGCAGAAAGTCCGTTTGACCCACTTCCGGTTAGCTATTTACGTGATATATCACCTATTTTGCAACTCAGGATAGCCAATTTTTATCCTGTGATTCTCAAACCCGATAGCAAATCGGGGCTTATTGGTAGTGGATTCAAACCAGACTAATTGGGATGGCTGTTCGCTCTTCTCGATGTTAGCGCAGCCGATTTTGATAGATTTCATGAGCATATTGTAACTGTTGGTAAAGTGAACGGATGAGGTCAAGTCTTAGTCAATGTCGCTCTTCTGTCCATGCATTTGGGATTGTTTGGGTGTTTGTTTCAAAAGCAACCACTGAAGCACTTGCTCGTAGGAATGAGCCACTTGTGATCCAAATCATTGAAGTGCGGCAAGAGAGGTTTTTTGGGCCTCAGTGGATTAGACATCTTTGTTGTCGATGATAATAAGCGTGTTGCAGCATCCAATGTAGGTGGTGTTCCTGAGACTCTTTCATTGGAAACATGTGAATTGCTTAGAATCGACAAACTTTTGAACAAAGTCAATTCAAACGATATTGACACGATGCAGATGATTTAAAGGGTTACAATTGAGATTCAACTCTTGATTCACATAAATACGTTCTTAGAGTGACAATAATTTATTGCGTCCACCACCTGGATGAAGACAGACTTCACCAAGAAGGGATCATCTTCATATTTCTGCTTGTCAACAATTGTGACAAAGAGATCTTCTTCTGGAAAGTAATCTATCACCACAAAGATACAGAAACCCATTAGGTCGGAAATTATGGAGAGATGAAAGAGAAGCATGGAAGAATAGGTTAGGATGATTAGAAGAGAATTTAAGCAACGTCGCAAAGAAGCCAAGGAGTGTCATACAAAGGCGAAGGAGCAAGCACAAAAAGAAGAAAGAAGCCGGACAAGAACGTGATAAAATCGAGAAGAAAGAAAAGAAAAAGAACCCCACGTTATTGGTGGTTTGCAAAGCTGCGTAAATATGATCAGGTAATTGTTCCTAGATGATTGATGATGATTCATGAGCAATATTTACACATAAAAGTAACATATCTTTACTTCCATCAATATCGCTCAATTTTACTCTTCTTTTGCAATTCTTGTGGTGCATCTGGGTAGTCTCCACATAGACCCCAATTAGAGTAAGCATCCTCTATATGCCCGCTCTAGCAACTCCCTTTTTGGCCTCAAATCAAAAAGTCACACACGCACATCGACCTTTTAGCTAACGTACAATTAAGAACACTTTTTAAAATTTAAGTATATAAACTTTAAACAACGACACCAGAGTTAGAGGCAATTCTTGGCCACAAGTCGGCACATTCCTTGGCGACTGGACCGGTGATAGCAGAACCCTTCATTTCACCCTTTGGATTGACAATGACACCTGCGTTATCTTCGAAGTAGAGGTAGGTACCGTCCTT
The DNA here is from genome assembly GCA_030563565.1 of Saturnispora sekii. Taxonomy (NCBI): domain Eukaryota; kingdom Fungi; phylum Ascomycota; class Pichiomycetes; order Pichiales; family Pichiaceae; genus Saturnispora; species Saturnispora sekii. Next base: position 77,404 of record JAJMJM010000023.1, read on the forward strand.
ACGTCTCCAAGCCTTGGATTGTCTCACAACAATAGCTGGCATGACCTTCTTTCTCAATTCTGGCTTACCCTTCTTGACGGTGGCCATAACCATGTCACCGGCGGAAGCGGCTGGCAATCTGTTCAATCTAGCACCGTTACCCTTGACAGCCATAACGTAAAGGTTTCTGGCACCAGAGTTATCAGCACAGTTCATGATAGCACCAACTGGCAATGCAAGCTGTGAAAGAATTTGCGTTAGTATTCTGAGCTTTAATTGTAAAATGACCAATAAGAAGATGAACATAAAATGCAAAAACAGAAAGAAATCGTTGTGATTTGAATGATGTTGAAGTGGCGTTGCCATTAAACAAATTTTTAAAGTTTTTCTTCCTCAAATATTATTCCAAGCTTGACGTTTATAATAGTGCCAGTTTATCAGCAAAACATGTAAGATTAGCCCACTGGAATAGAATCTTATTGAATTAGCTTTTTTTGTATTCCAAAGCATTAAAGCCATCATTGATCGCATCTGAAATTGGTTTTAAATTCTAGCATTCAACTCTTCAAACTGGGGTCTTTTGCACTAGTTCTTTGCTTCTTTCAAACGTGATGATTCTTCTAAGTAACACATACTGACATTCTAAACTTAGTACCTTGAGCACCGGAACCGGACATTTTTAATTAATGTTAGTTTAGTAATTCGAAGACGAGAACTCAAAAAATTCAATATCTTCACCAGGTTGAAAAATTTCCCGAGTGGGCGCACCAGGAGCTTTCCCAATTGGGAAGGTTAAAAACTGTTGTCACAATACCCCGCGCACCGCACAAAAATAACCCTTGCTTTAAGCACGCAAAAATCACGTGCAATAGGCAATGTATGCTTACGCTCATGATGTGATTCTATTTGCTTTTCCCCAGCTCTTTGGATAGAAAATATTAAAACCTTATATATATATATGCATAGAAGTAAACAATCATTTGAATGGATTCAAATGATTTTCAAATGATTGTTCACTCACCCTTTACGTCTGTTTTGCCCACATCTTCAACCAACTTTGGACAAACTTTGAACACCTCATAAACCTCTTATCACTGTACTTTTCATAAATGTACTTATGATGATTTTCGTAATCAATGCAGGATTGTTCCAAGACATCGGCCAACGGTCCCAGTTGATCCACCGTATAACCTGTATAATAAATGTGTGAATCAGACCATTCTTGTAATCCCAACATCTGTCTTGCCAAATATTGGGCACCTGCAGCTAACCACGAAGGTGGTGATGAAACAAACCTCGGATCCATTATTGTGATTTCCAAAAAGTATTTTGCTAGCGTTCTGATTCTTGAATCATATTCATCAGCCTTTGAGCCTCTTCTCAAGAATGACATTGGTCCAGGCCAACCGAATTCGAATCCCAAAACACCAACAATGTACTTTTCAGCGGATAAAAATTCTTGACGTTCGTATTGTTCACCTGTCATGTACAACATTTGTGAAACGGTGGGAACATTGATTTCCTCATATTTGGCGGCAATGAACAAAGCTGCAGCACCACACAATTGGTATTTTGACAAAGATATGTTTCTCAAGCTGAGAAACCTATCGATTGTGTTCACGGCAAGAAAGAGGGTTTCCGGAAGTAAATTGAATCTGCCGTGCAGTTTGATGAGCCAATCCATTAAGACACTTCTGTGTTCCCACAGTAATTCTGTTTGGACTTCCTCAATATATTTTGGATTTGGCTTGAATTTGATCTCCAGTTCATGCATATAATTGAATATTTGCTTGCCATATTCAAAGACCATCGATGTGTCGTAAACGTCCTCGTCACTTGGGTTTGTGGGTTGACTGTCGTAAACCCTATAAACCTGTGTGATCTTGTTCACAATCTCCCTATTCAGCATCGGTGACATTGGTTCGTTTGTGTAATAATACGAATCCTCTATATCACTGGCTTCCACCATGTCCTCCTCACTCACAGCAGCCGACACTCGGCTCGATTCCTCCCGGTGAGGTTGATGATCCACTAAAACTGGTATTCTAGATCTTGTCTGTTGCTGTTGCTGCTGCTGTGATTTATGTTGATCGACCGAATTATGTCCGTTGTCCTGGATAACACCAAGGGCATGACGGGATCTTTGTGCCGGCTGTTGCTGTTGTTGTTGTTTTGATTGGAATTGTTGATTTTCATCATTGTGTTGGGTTCTTGAGAATCTTCTTAACATCTTGAATCGCAATTGGTGATACTGGTGGTTCTTTAGTTCGTCTTACTAGTCAGCTTGCTGATTTGAAAACTTTTCAATTGATGTGACTCGTTATATCTATTTGTCACTTTGGTAATGTGGGGGGTATAATTCTATCGTTTCCTTCACTTAATTGTAGCGCAGATCAGGTGTCACACTTCTTCAGACGTCTCCGTTCTCTAGCGATGAAGGGGGTCCCAATAGGAGAAAAAACACGGTCAATTTTTTTGTTTACATACTCAGAAAGTTGCCACAGGATCCCAATGTTTTGAAATTTCCTAATCCGGAAATATGTTCAGGGGTGTCCTTAAAGGTTAAAAAGAGACTATATAACAGTGCTCCGTTAGGCTCAGATGATAGGAGTAAGTGGGACCGTGGATTATGCAAAAAATCTAGTAATTATGGATAGTTTGCAATTTATTTATTTTAATCAAAGTGCACAATCCAGGATGAAATTGATGTCAAATTGGTTCTAATGTTAAAGGATTTATTACAATATTGAAGAGACATTTGCAAGGTAAATGTTTTAGTGGTTACCTTCAGAGAAATCCCGATGAACTGGGAAATTTATATCCTTTTGACCATATCTTGACATGGTTTAAAAAATTAATCAATTCGGATAAACGTTGATTTTCGAACTGTTAAACGGTGGATTTCAACCGAAAAAAGGCAGAGTCCATTTCTCCAAACACCACTTTTGTTGGAGCCATTTTTTAAAACACCAATCCAACGGGATCATCTTCTACTTCTCACTTAACACTCCATTTTACCTGATTTGAAAAAATATTTTCAAAATTTTTCACTCTGTTAAGAGACCGTTTTTGATGGCATTCCTGAATACAAAGAAGGTTATTGAGGAAGGTGATTTGGTTCTTGTTTATATAACACGTACCCACATAAAACCTATCTATGTGAAATCAGGAGATGAGCTAAACACCCGTTTTGGTTCTTTTCCTCATGATTCCATGATCGGATTACCGTTTGGATCCCAAATCACAACTCCAAAGAACAAGGGGTTTGTCTATTTACTTCAACCCACACCAGAATTGTGGACCCTATCTCTTCCACATAGAACCCAAATTGTTTACACACCGGACTCATCGTACATCTTGCAGAGGCTGGGAGTGAAATCCGGGTCGAGAGTTATCGAAGCAGGTACTGGCTCAGGCTCTTTCACACATGCTTTTGCAAGAGCGTGTGGCGAGAAAGGAACAGTTTACACGTTTGAGTTTCACGAGCCTAGATATATACAGGCAAAAGAAGAGTTTCAGAAGCATGGCTTGACAAATACGATTGCAAATCATAGGGATGTTTGTAATAATGGGTTTGAAATTGAAGGTATCCAGCTAGATGCCCAAGTGATATTTTTGGACCTGCCTTCTCCATGGGAAGCCATAAAGCATTTAGATAAGGTCATTGCAAAGGGTGAAATGGTTGGCATTTGCTGCTTCTCCCCTTGTATTGAGCAAGTGATCAAAACCGTTGAATCATTAGAAGAGAATGGATGGATTAACGTGGAAATGACAGAGATCCAAGGTAGACTTTATGAATCCCATAAAACAATGAAAAGAGATGTTCATGATGCAATTAAGAGACTTCAACACATTCAACAAAAGCAGAAGGAGGGCCTGGAAATGATAAAGAAAGGGATCCATCTTAAGAGAAAAGAACAAGAAGATGATTTTAATCCATTTGGTAGAGGTAAGCGTATCTTAGAGGGCGAGGAAGGTTACGAATGGTTTGACGTTTCAAGGTCAGAACTAGAGGTCAAGACCCACACTTCTTACCTAACTTTTGCTTATAAGATAACCCAATGAACGGTTTCTAAGGGAGAAATTGTTTTATTTAATAGAGTAATTGATTTAATAACCCTTCTTTGAATGCATGATGCCATCAAGTTGAGGACAATCCTAAGCAGATGAGCACCGTTTACGTAATCTCCGTCACTTCAATCATTCTTCTTTATTCCATTGAAATGCTTAAATTCACTCCTAGAATTGCTACAAGCCCCCCCAGGGTTGGGATTACATCTAACAATTACTTCAAATATAGAAGAATAATTTCACCCTTGTTTAAAAGTCAATTGACCACTTCCCGATTGATCCATTCAACATCCCAAGTATTATACAAGCCACCAAAGAATTACATCTACGGAGGGGGGATAATTCCTAGAATATGGAACGGTATTCCAGATGGTGTTAAACTGGTTTCCCTTGTCAGTGTCACAGGCTATCTCTTTATTTTTGTTGCACTACCCATTCTGACATTGGTTGTTCCACCCCTGATCTTAGGTACTTGGGGGATGTACAGGATCAATAAATATCTTCGAGAAAAGACGAGCAAAGCTCGTTGGGCCCAAATTAAGGATTCCACGTTGATTTATCACCCCAAGAGATCAACGCTGTTAAAAGCTTCCGATCAAATTAATAATGACATTGCGATGTTCGAATACAATAGAATCATCGACGCCTTTTTGGAAAATGAGCAGGGTATTCAAGACAGTTTCCCCAATGTTGATCTCAACAATTTGGCCTTGGGGTCATTGGATGCCGTCCAGTTTGATTATAATTCCAACATCGTCCTTGATGATTTCGATTTTATGGCAATCCAACAGAGAACACTGTATGACAAGTCCACCGATGCAGATATAGCCACGGTGATCATGTCACTAAAATCACTGGCCACGCAGTTCAATGACAATATCGATCCACTCAATAACATTGGTGAATCTCAAGTTCTTATTGAGATAGCGCCAAAACGGCCCTTTTCCAAGTCCATCTACATCAAAACAGGTTCAAATACAGATGATACCATCATCGACGTCAATGGTAGAACTAGAACTTTATAAATCATACACTTGTGTATATAAATTATTCAATAACCTTTGGTTTCTTCTTCTCCTCTTCTTCCTCCTTCTCCTTCTCGATTTCCGCCACAATGGTCTCAATCTCTTCGTTGGACATGAACCTTGGCGAGGTATTTGGCTTCATAATCGACAATTCGATGTTCTTCGCACCGGTCTGGACAACCTCCAATAATGCCTTTATTGCCAACTTGATCGTATCCTCATCATTTAAACCATCTTCGTAGTTCTTCTCCAAAAATTCCCTCACAGTTTTACTGCTTCTACCTATCGCATTGGCCTTCCAGGCTGAATAGATCCCCGATGGTTCGGTTTGGAACAGTTTTGGCGTATCATCATTAATGTCAAATCCACCAATCATTGTCGAAATACCAAATGGTCTGGTACCCCCAGACTGGGTGTACCTCTGTTGGACACCTGCAACGTATTTTGTCAAATATTCCACCGACACCGGGTCTTCCAATGTCAATTTATGGGATTGGGCTTCAACTCTCGCTTTATCTATCAAGACTCTGGCATCTGCATTCAAACCTGCAAATGACAACTGAACATGGTGGTCAATTTTGTTGATCTTTGATGGCGTTGTTCTGGTATCTTGTAGTTTCAATGCAGTTCTTCTTTCACAGGCTAAAACAACAATTGAGACTCCCTTGAGGCCTACAGAACAGGTTCCCCTTTTAACCGCCTCAAGAGCATATTCCACTTGAAAGATGTGTCCATCTGGTGAGAAGATCGACAATGCAGAGTCGTATCCACTCATTATATATGAGAAGAAAGGTGGCAAATCAGTGGAAAAATTGCCCAATTGGGTCTTTCTCACACCAGACAATTAAAGATGTCGAATAAAAAGGCACCCAGGGTACCAAAAACAATTCTTAAAAGAGACCACCATCAGCGTATTGGGTATTTGTACCAGCTGGCGAATTTACAGACTCTTAACATCCCAAAGGCGTCTCATTTGGACGTCTTTTCACGAATTTATACCAATCATCTGAACCAAGTGGCAAAGAAGGCGGTGCTGAAGCTACATCCAAATATCAAACGTACAATATGCAAAAATTGTAGTAGGATTCAAATCCAGGGGATATCCTCTACTTTGAAGTTGACAAATTCAAGTAAGAACCAAGCTGAAAAATGTCAAACTGTTGAACATCAATGCAAGTGTGGATCGATTAAACGATTTCCTTATGGTATGAACCCCCAGTATGAACTGTTTTCTGATAAGGAGGGACGGTCCTTTGATTGGAGGCCGCCAAAATAAACTAGATTTAATTATTTTATACATATAGCTTTACTATTAAAAAGACACCCTTGCAGGTTGTTCGAACCCCATTTTCTGATAAGCCTGGCTGGCCTTAATATCAGTCTCCTCGGCCTGAGACCATCTTTCAAGTGCCTCCTTGTATGGCAATTGATTCCAGCCTGTTGGCAAATTATCCTCCTCCTTATCAATGTCAATCTCTCCCATCATGACCAAGTTCTCCCCTCTCAAAAAAAAGGTGTTAGGTATCGTTGATTGTGAAAATTCCTTTGTTTTCGGGAAATAGAACCTCTCAATACCGTCGTGGATTATCAAATTACCGAATTGGTCGAAAGTTCTCAAGACACCAACAATGGTTCTTCCATCGTACAACATAAGGAAGACCTTACGATCAACAGAACCAATGATAGCTGCTGCCGTGGTAAAAGGATAACTCTGAAGGTATAAATCTTCGTTCTGTGACATTTTAGTGAGAGAAGTTAGTACGCTGAGAGATGGTGGAAAAATTTACTCAGCAAGTATGGGTATACAAGAGAAGGAAATTACGGAGCTGGAACGTTTTTAGAGGTATTTAGGTTGGCAAAGAGGACAAAAATTTTAAGCTTGATATAATGGGAGCTTTTTAAATTTGAAAACACGTTATCTTTGAGTGAAATTAATGGGATTAAAATTCAAGGATAAAATCGTTTATTTATCAATTGGTGATAGGTGCAAAAAAGTGTGCAACATTCTTAATAGGAGAGCATAGTTTGTTTTATTGTTAAAGACAAAATGCACTTTAAAGTGGTTAATTTGGCGTACTTTATTGATTAAATTTCAATACTGGATTTAAACTGAAATGATGATAAATGTGAGATGATGAATGTGAGATGAAATGGGATATCAACCACACCAACACTTGGACATGAAAAGTGGCATCATATTATTAAACCGCCAATGGGCTTAATATCCATTGATTAACTTGCTCGAGAACATTGTCTCCAATTTACTCAAATAGGAAATTCATTTATTGGATTGTCCTCGACGCTAATGACGATAACTTCGGCATTTGGTCGTATTATCTTTTGTACTATCATTAAAATCAAAGATACACCAACGTCATCATTACCTGTCACCTTCCACTTCGTATAACACCCCACACTCACATTTATTTAATCTCTGGTAATAAACTATATACAATAAGTTATTTCGAATTGCTTTCTTGCAGTGTCATCACACCTATACACCTGCGTCCAACTTGACTCGCCCACAGTATCGGTGGAAAATAAATTACAGGAAAGCCTTGGCCTTTCTTCTATATTCATTACAATCTCTCAACCATTGTCTATAATCCTTCAAAGAACCGATTTTTTCACCATAGTAATCAGGGACTGGATTGTTCATACTCTGTCTGCTGGCATCCACTCTCATCTTTTGAATATGCTTCAAAAACATCTTTTGCTTAATGTTGAAGACGTTAATTTTCGATCTATTCAGTAAGGAAAACATTGGATCACCAATAATGGATGGACCAAACATGAACCCAACAAACCCCATACATAAAATCCCACCAATATAACAGGTGAAGACGTCCAAACCAAACAAGGTTTCAGTTGGATCAATTTGGATGTTAGAAACATACGCAAATGTCACACCCATAGTACCCAACCCCATAAGAACGGAACCAATGGTCCCAACTCTTCTCTGTTGCTTTCTCATTGTGAGAAACTGTTCCCATGTCATTTGTTTAGATAATTGCAGTTCTGCAGCTGTGGCCTCCCATGCGGGTTTGGCTGCACCCTTAGCAGACTTGGCGGCGTTGACCACTTGCTGTGCGGCTTTAGTGGATTGATATCTAATCCCAAGGGCTGCTCTGGTGAATAACATATGATTATGGGGGAAGAATGAGTTAATGATTCTCAATCGAAGTTTTGGCCTTTTTATTATGAGTCGAGATGATCCCCCAACTGGGGAAGGGACTTCCGTAGTAATTTTCCCAGTGGTGAGCTGGAGGGCGCAATTTTTTCAATTTTTTCTCAAAGTCTCGTAGTAGTTCCATTTACTGGGAAACTTATTTCAATGTCAATGTGATCGGTTAGAAAATATGTAATGGTATACTATATAGAAAATATGGGTTCAATAAGAGGTGAACGAGTTCAATAAATTCAATCTTCGACTCTTTCGACTCTTTCAGGCAACTTCTCCATGGCTAGGCCACGATAAATGATGTCGTAAGTGGCGTGAAACAAAGGAAATTGATCCAACTGGTTCATGTTGCTCAAGAACTCGTAAACCTCCTTCGTTGTATGTCTACCTTGACAGGATTGACCGTTTAACAAGATCTCTTCAGCCTTTTCGGCACTCACCTTGTATTCAGCCATATACTTCCCAACTCTAACATTACGTCCACCATTACATGTTGTGATTAAATCAGCAACACCTGCAGACTCAGTTGTAAACGTGCTTGGATTACAATCTGTGAAGAAGAGATTGGCAAAATGGATGATTTCACCTAAACCGATTCTCATGATTGCCGATTTGGCGTTATCACCCCACCCCATACCTTCAACAAATCCTGCGGCCATGGCAACAACGTTCTTCAAAGCACCGGCAATCGAGATCCCAGCAACATCATCAATAACTCTGACGTGGAAGTATGGTCTGTGGAACAAATGTTTCAATGTGTCTTGGTCAATATCTAAGCCCGGACCTCTGAAATCCTGGGGTAATTTGTAGGCGATAGTGGTCTCTGACCACTTTTGCTTGGCGACCTCTGGGGCCAAGTTAGCACCAGAAAGTGCACCACAGTAGATACCCAACTCTTCTGAAATGTATGTTGATAATAATTTGCAACCGTTAGGATTAACTTCTAGACCCTTAAGACAAGAAATTGCTCTAGTTTGTGGGCTAATTTTACCCTTCAACTGGTTCAAGATTCTACCCAAAAACTGGTGGGGGATGTTAAAGATAAGTAAATCTGCATCCTCACAAGCCTCCACCAAGTCTGGAACCGCTATTAAATTTGACGGTAATTTGATATCCGGAAGGTATTTCACGTTCTCGTGCTTTGTGTTGATTATATCCGTTAACTTTTCACCATCCACCATCTCTTCAAAGACCCACATCTTCACTTCACGTGAGAATTCGATTGGTCTTTCCACTGTGTTCTCTGCAATCACCTTAGCAATCGTACAACCCCAGTTACCTGAACCAATGACTGTACATTTAATTGGTATTTGAGGGGATGTTCTTGGATATGTGTTATCATTTGTTGTTTGTGGGGATAAGGCGTTCACAATGCTGTTCAATCTAGCTGTAGCTGTGCTCATTTTGGTTATTTGTAATTTCAAACTTCTAAACATAAAAAGAAACTGCGTGGGGTTGCTCGCTTTTATAGCAAAAAAATTACCGTTTTCTCAAGGTCGGTACACCTATGACGTTTTGCGACAAATGGCGGGTGATGTCATATTACGTAAGAGAAAAAGAAAAGACGTCATAGAAATCACCTGATATTACGTCACGTGAATGCTTGGAGATTAGGTAAGCAGAGAGCTTCGGTTATAGGTAGCTATCGGAGTTGTAGAGGTATATGTAGAATCTATAAAAGAAGTTAACCTGGAGGTGTATAAAACATTGCAAAAGGCGGGAAACGAGTGGTTGCGTATTTACGGAAGACTCAAAGTCAAGGTGTCACATAGTTGCTTTAAGAACAACGATCAACGATATATTGGCTGTATGGACGAATTTAACCATCCACTAGAATTCTGTCATCTGCTGGAGCGTGTACACGAACGAAGGAAGAAAGCAACCAGGATCACGTGAGCGTGACTTGAAATAAGTTATTTTTATCGAAGGTGATTACGTGATCAGTGATTTCATATAGCGTTAGGATGCTGAGCGCTTATAGAGTTTAGACAATACACGCTCCAACGAAATGAAAAATAGGGACATCTGGTAAGAGTCAAAGAGTATTCTTTAGCTAAAAGTGTATAGTATCAATAAAAATAAATGGCTCAGGTGTCAGACGAATTGTCAACAAGTATGAGAAGTTGGCAATACTAGAGGTCATAACTTGGATTATGATGAAATGGTGAAGATACCATTATTGGAAGTGATGTCGTTCATTTTAACATCCTTATCCGCATCAAAACTGTGGTCCTTGATGTTATCAGGCTCTTCATAATTATTTTATTACTGCTGATTTTAACTGATGGTCTTATTGATCCTATACACATTTAGATAGAAAAAAACCTTTTACTCGGACTCAACGTTGTGTTGTTTATTGTTCAACTTGATAACTGTTCGGTGTCCGGATAATACATGGAATTGGGGGATCATATAATCACCTCCAATTTCAATCACTACACATCAAATCAAGAGATTCATCATGGTTTTATTTTATTTTTGTGTGCTTCAAAGAGTATACACACAGAAAAACTCACTTTGCTCGTTTGTTCGTGAAGGACACCGATGCCCACGTAAGCGTCACGTGTCACAAATCAGGAGCTCTACGATATTAAAATTCAACGACGTATTATCTGTATGAACCATCTCTACCACTCACAAGACTTCCATCGTCTTCTCCAGCATGCACATTTGCCCACATGCTCATTGCGTTCGTTTGCTCGTTATTATGTTCGTTATTATCCTATTTTACTTTATAAAAACCAAAACTATTCTAGTAGCCCCCTAAAGTGGTGCCTTGACCGGCAACAGCAGTGGCCACTGGTCCCATTTCAATGACTCTCCAAAGAGTTTCTCTCACTTTTTCGATGTTTGAGATTTCAACTTCCTTGGCCTTCAACTTACCCATACGTTGTAATTGGTATTGCTTATTTCTCAACAACTTCTTGGCCTTCTTATTTGAAATCACCTCATTTGCCAAGGTCTTACCGGTCTTACCAACTGAAACGTTAATCATTTGACCAGTAGACTTTTTAATTGATTTAGTTGTGAGTATTGATTTCGAATTTCTGATGGCCATTTTTTTCCTCTGAGAAGCAGATTTTCTTGCTCTGATCATATGATCTTTAGGCTTATTGATGGAATTCTTAGATGGCATCACGAGCAATGGGGTAAACTGATAAGTTATAATTGAAAGGGAAGAAAAAAAAATTTTCCAAAAAAGTACACACAAAATATCAAATGCTCATGTGCTCATGTGCTCGGCTCACATTCACCAATGGGGCATGTGGTCTGCAACGGTAGTCTTTAAATAGCCTATCATTTCCCTTGGATCATCTGCTTTGAACACCGAAGTACCTGCAACAATGACATTCGCCCCTGCCTCTGCCGCAATTTCAACTGTACCTTGACCTAATCCCCCGTCAACTTGAATGTTCAATTGTGGGTGTTGTCTTCTCAAAACGGTGACCTTTGGCATCATATCTTGCATGAATTTTTGGCCACCAAATCCCGGCTCCACAGTCATAACCAGAACCATGTCCACCTGAGTGACATATTCTGCAATTTCCTCCACCTTAGTGCCTGGCTTAATCGCCAGTCCAACTTTCAAACCGTGGCTCTTGATCAGATCAATCAAAGCCTGTGGATTCTTGGTAGATTCAAAGTGAAAAGTGAATTGGTTGGCCCCTGCATCGGCAATAGGCCCGACCCACTTTTCCGGTTCACTCACCATCATGTGACAGTCGAAAAACTTGTCCTTATTTGGAACAGCATCTCTCAAAGATTTTATGATTGGTGGGCCAAAACTGATGTTTGGAACAAAGTGACCGTCCATGACATCTAAATGGACCCAGTTTGCACCGTTGTCGAACATTCGGTGACACTCACAGCCCATTTGGGCAAAGTCACACGCCAGCAGCGAAGGAGCAATCAAAGGTTGAATCATTGTCGTGATATCCAAGGAGAAGGTGTAAAAAGAAAGTAGACAAAGCAAGGAGCGAAGCAATGTGGAGAAAAAGTCCCGGTCGAGGCCGATCGGAGAAGGACGATTGGCAACCGGTGGGGAAAAAAAAGGGCCCAGCACGGATTCGCGCCCACTGAAATTGGTGATGAGAAAAGTAGTGGGGAATGAGTGGCCGAGGGAATGTGAACCAATGAGGATAAAAATGACCAATTGCAGTTTACTAAAATCACCTTAAGATAAGATTGATTTATACGCTCATAACTTGTTGATGGTTACTTTACAACTATAATTTACTTTCTTCCCTTTAATTTTTCTTAACTTATCAATATTTAATATAATTCAATTGCAAATATCATAACATGTGACTCGCACAGGACTCAAAGACCCTGTTCATCCAACGTCTTAAAAGTCATTGGGGTCTCGTCACCAAAATTGACACCTCTTTCCAATAATTTGGCAAAAGCAACAGAGAAGTCCTTCATACATTTTGCTTCATCCTTGGCATAAACTTCAACAATCTTCTTGAATTTGGAATCGTTCTTTAACACCATATCAGTCGGCAACATCATCAATGACTTTGTGGCATTGTCTTCATATTGTCTCTTACCTTGCCACTTCTTGATCTTCCAATCTTCACTTAATAACAATTTGAAGAATTCATTAGTAACCATAGTTGGGGAGAAGGTCCATGGGCCATCAAAACCGGAGTTGTACGTGTGACATCTACCAATACCGTGACCAACACCAATCAAAACAACCAATTCTTCGTCACTGAACCCCAATCTCTTTTGGAAAACAGATCTCACGTAATCACCCGTTTCCTGGCTAGCATCAGGTAATCTGTGATAAGGCGGAGTCACATCGACCTTCAAATCAACCCTACCGGGTCTCCATTGAATCTTTGGTCCTGCCATTTCCTGAATACCAACAACACCAGCTAATGTGTACAAATCACCGTGACTGATTTCATATTTCGACAAGAATGGTTCCAAGAATTTCATTGCCAACATCAACCCTGCATTTTCAGGATCTTTCTGCTCCTTTTCAAATCTCGTCGTACCCGCGTAACTACCACCCTTTAACTCACTTGAATCATTTTGGTCGTAGGAACCGGAAGTGTGCCAAGCCAATCTCACCAACAATGGCCCGTATGATCCATCATCATGATCCGTTTCGTCCTGGATTTTTGTCGCAATGTCATTGTACACCTTCTGATAGTAGTCGAAGTCGTGCCCGGTGATCGCAATTGGTCTGGTGTTGGAAATCGCCTTCTTGTCAAACTCTGCCTTGAACAAACCGAAGAGTGACCACTTCAAGTAGTTGGAAGATTTAGGATTCGAGTTTGGGGTCCATTGGGTGCCACCATTCTGGGTGGCAAGCAGCAGTGTAGAGGCGAGTGCAATTGACCCAATTGCAATCTTTGCAGGGTTTTTTATGAATGTAGTCATTGTTATATTACAAATGAGAAGTGTATTATTGGCTGGGATGACAGGTCATTTAAATATTTTTGGGCGCAATGATAAGCATGAGGGAGATTACAAATTCTCCAGGTCCAGAACGTTACTGGGGGGTTTGGTCCTCAGTGTTCGCGATAGCTCGGAGATATTTAGAATAAGTTAGTGGGCAAAAAACTTTAGTGGGAAACCTACGGGGGGGGGGGAATTTTCAAATTGTTTTCATCACGAAAGGTCTAGACGCTCAGGGGTATGTCTTGATTACAAATGATCAAAATGGAACCAAAAAAGATGCTAGGGAATAATAAACAGGGACGTTGATTTATAAGAGGAAGGGTTATATTTGTAATTGAAAATAGGTTCTAGAATGTGGTCCGGGAATTAGGACAATGTTGATTGGTCTACAGTTGAGGCAGTCCTCCACCTAGAGATATCAAATGTCACCATGCTTGATTTACGGTGATCCTAGTGAATGTGAATGTGGGCTAGAATAGGAAGAATTTAGGCATATGAGCCAGTATTTGTCTAGAAAATCGACAAGTTTGTGGTTTTAGAGGCTGTTTGATATGACAAGAAGTGTATGGATATTATGGAGATGCTAGTGCGAGGGGACAATCCCTAGTAGTTATCGCATTAATGATTCTTGTTGATCTCTTCAGAATATAACTCACTGCTCCCAAAGATGCTCGTTGTGCTGTTGATGGAACATTGTTATGATAGAATTGGTAGCCAGAGGTAGTGTTGAAGATAGTTCCTTAATAACTATCGGGACCCAAATTCTGTAATTTACGATTCTCCTTCAAAATTGATCAATGGTTAAGCGATTTCATCGCCTCAACCTAAAATTACATTTTTAGGGCTTATAAGCACTCAACATGATAAATCACATCTCAAAGTACCAGACTTCGTAATTTACTCTACATTGCAAAATTTACGTTTGTTTGATAATCATAGGTAGCTCAACCTTTACCGGAGCTGTTAATGATTTCCATCTTTAACCCACACCAAAAATGAAAAGAGAACAAGTCATTATAAAGACACAACTTCAAATCAATTATAATTCTTCAACAATGTGACCCTTTTGAGAGACGTAGATACCATCCAAGAACTTTCTGATATCCTTGTTTCTGACTCTACAGATTTGTTGAACATCAGCACAACATTGAGAAACATCTTCAACAGAGTTACCTTCAACAACCAATTCATCCTTTTGAGTGGCAGACAAGGAAGCAGTGACACCAGTTGGGATGGCAATCTTTCTAACTCTTCTTTCACCCAAGAAGTTTCTGATTTCAACAAACTTCTTAGAGTCTTCTTCAATGATGTTGACGTTAATTGGGAAATGCGCGTAAACGAATCTCATCTTGTACTTGTAACCAACAGTAACACCCTTGACCAAGTTGGTGATCAAAGACTTGACGGTTCTCAAAGTAGCAACGTGCTTTCTGTCACCGTTGTGAACGTAAAGCTTGATCAAGGTGTTGTCAACCTTTTCGAAAGCAACATCAACGTGCTTAAGTTCCTTGACAAGGGTACCTCTTGGACCAGTGACAGTGATAACTCTAGCCTTGATAGAGACGGTAACACCTTCAGGAATGGCAATGGATTCAACAGATTGAACGTACTTCATTTTTGTTAACGAAAGAGTAAACCGTTTTGTGAGAAAGGGAGGAGGGATCCCGCTTGGTTTAAATACTCTCGAAAATTTTTCATCCAATTACTCGTTGAGGATTTTTCGGATTAAGCGTGTGCGTTGCGTCGCTGCATGAGCTAAAAAAATAAGTACCCCTCACACCGCACTCAATTATATTCCCCCTAACACCGCAGCCAATAACAAGTAGAGTTGGTGATTTTTCAGGTGGCAAAAGTTGGTGTCTTAAACAACAAGGTTCTTCAATTAAGGATGCTGCAAAGGTCAAAAGCTTTGAAGAAGCTGTTGTCAGCCGAAAAGAGGAAGAAGAATATTGCTCTTAAGCAGACTGTTGAAGCAAAAAGAGAGAAGGTGGATCCAGTTTTGGGTAAAGAAAATAATCCATTCATTAATAGATTGCAATCAGAAATCAAGGAACCAAACGTCTTGTCTCATGGTTACCGATTAGAAGAAGTGGATAAGCTACTTTATGGTGCAAAAGAATCGAATTTGGAGAAGTTAAGAAGACAACATTTGTTGATTAATTCAAATGAAGAACAGGTGAACAAACAATTGGAAGCATTGACTAAATCAGAAAACGAAAAGAGAGACACTATAATGAGAATTTTGTCGTTGAGAATTGCAGATAATAAAGAAAAGTACTCAATATTGACCCAATTGACAATAAAAGAATTTCAAAGATTTGAAGGTGACACGGGATCAAGTGAGGTTCAAGCTGCATTGATGTCTTTAGAAATCAATAATTTAATGAACCATATTAAGCAACACCCACAGGATTTATTGCATTTGAGAAAGGCGAGAATGTTAACTCAAAAGAGACAAAGAATCTTAAGATATTTGAAAAATGATGATCCAAAGAGGTATTTTTGGACGATTGAGAAGTTAGGTTTGACTGATGAGGTTGTTCATATGGAATTCAACTTGGATAAGAAATACACCGACGATTTTGAGATCTGGCCAGGTAGAAAGTTGGTGAAGACTACCAAGAAGCAGAATGAACAATTGAAGAAGGATAAGAGATTGAAAAAGCAGGCTTTTAAAAGGTCGTTGGATGAATCAGAGGCAACTGCTCAGCTTTAAGTTTTCCAATGATTACGATTTCATGTAAATATATAGTCAATCAAAGAACCCTTTTGGCTAGTTTTGAGTAGTTAGTGTAAGGCCTGTATCGCTTATGTAGTCTTGTTTAACGTGGGTATCACGTGAGTTCACCAACTGGGTGTTTTTGCACAGCCGACCACTATAACCAGGACTGCCCTTTAACGGAATGGTTCAATCGTTTCTATTTCTATAAAATGCGCAATTCTAACAAACGTGACAGCTATGATATTAACTGACACTTACAATATTTATAATCAGACAGTCGCAAGATGCAACGATCAGCTGGGGTTTAAAATGACAACATGCATTAGTGTCAATATGGATGTTGTCTTATTATACCCTTGAGATGTTGAGGACGATGTCCTTCAAGAAAACATTATGAAGTTTGCATTATTCACTAAGTAAAAAGGGTAGAGCCGTGTCGGTATTTGCCGCAGATGAAGAATGTCTCAAGAGGGTTAAGAGTAAATGGGCAATATCTGCGATCTTGAATTGACCTGATGTCACCGATATTGATGATTATAGAGCTGGATTAGAAACGATTGGCGCATCAAAACTCTTTTGTGACCAGCAGCACATTAGGAAACATCGTTTGGGTCGCTAATATTACGAGGTCCTGCAAAGTGATCATATTAGAGGCATCACGAAGCCTAAGCAAGAAGTGAATAGTATCCAACCATGTTATCCCCCCCCCCCCCCTGGGTATAATTTAAAAGCTTTCTAACGCCTATACATGGTTTATTTCATTCCCTATTTCTCATCCAATACCTGTTGGATATCTTCTAGTTAGATAAATTTCTTACCCTTCACCTTCCTGTTGTTCAGTCTCTTGTTTCATTTTAGGGCTCACTAACAACCTCACTTCGTTCCATTCCGTTGCTCGTCAAGAACGTCACCCATTTCGTAGATACCCTCCTTTGCGGAGTTGACCAGTAGATACTTGTCACATTTCGGCACTTCTTCCTCAACATGACCAATGACCAGAGTCGTGCCTGTCCAATTGTCCACGAGAAATTTCCCTCTAATGACATCCTCATCAGTCATTGCGCTCAGGGCCTCGTCTAAGATCAAGAGCTTTGGTTCGTTTATAATTGCTCTGATCAATAGGACCATCTTTTGTTTCGAGATGCTGATATCTCTGAAGGGTGTATCCTTTGGAATATCCATCATTTTCAAATACCCGTCCACCTTTTCTCTCTGTTCCGATGTTAACTTTGGAGGATCATAGCTACCCACAACGAATCCAGTACTGATGACCTGCTCGTTCTTTAAATGCTTTGGAAAGATTCCATGTAATTCTGGCGATGTGAACCCAATTTGACTATTAGTGTCAAAATAGTTCACTTTTCCCACAATTCTTTGTTGGCTGAACACCGTGATTGATTTATTCCATGATTGGGGATGATCCATGGTTATCAGAGACAAAAGTGTGGTTTTACCGCTACCGTTCTTCCCACGGATATGCCATTTTTCACCTTCTAAAACTGACCAATTGAGATCCTTGATGATGGACTTACCTCTGTATTTCACATTCACGTCCTTCATTTCAATGATTGGTTCCTTAGCCTTACCAGGTTCAGTTGTGTCTACGTTCGGTAAGACTCTAAATTTGCTCTCAATGTCATCCATCAATTTCTCATGTTTACCATGAAATTCTTTTCTCAGACGCTCCAATTGGGATTGGATTTCACGGTCATTAACTAGCCCCTGCTTCAAAACCTCCCCATTTTGAACAACAATGACATTATTGATCCAGTCTGGAATTTCATCCTGAATTCTCAATCCAATCACTACTCCTGTTTGCTTCGACAGAACCTCACTAACCACATTTGTGGCTTGGGGATCTAAGCCCAAGAAAGGGTCGTCAATGCACAAAATTTCAGGCTTATGGTATAATTCCTTAGCAATTCTACATCTTCTGAATTGTCCGTTACTCAAGGTTGTAATAAACTGGTTTTGAACATGGGACAATTGTAAATCTTTGACAAGCTTTTCCACTAACGCCGAGTCCGTTTTCACGCTAGAATTGTAGCTTTCATTTGCGATGAACGGTTTAACCAATTCGTCAATTTCCAAATCTTTAAAAAATTCATACCTGGAACTTAGGTGGGTAAATCCACCCGAAGTGTCATGGGCACCGTGACCCCATTGGCCATTGTTTGTAAATTTCAACACATTTCTCGACATTTTGGACAAAATTTGAATCTTTGAGTCATCACCAATAACCACAGAGTGGTTCAAATTTGACCTGGATAAGCTTGTTAAATACCGCTTAATTACTAGATTCCCATAAATCCTGCTAATCCCCCCTATGCCATTTTCAAGAGGCTTTAAATTGACCATTTTCTTTTCGGGGCTAAGAAAATATCGAGGTGAAGCCGTTGTTGAATTTTCTGTTGACTGTTTATCACCCTTTCTTCCACTTCAATTGGTCTAATTAGCCAATGTTCAAGTCGGAAATACCGCCAAACTATTCCAAGAGGGTGCCTAATGCCCCTGTCATGGATATCTCTTTAGAAGAGAAGGCAGAGATGGAATTTGGGTCATTGACAAACCCAAAGTATCTTTGTACGGCAAAGCACGATCCAGAGGAGCCAATCAAGCCCACGGTGTTGGATGAGCCACCATATTATGTTGTCATCACAACATACTTGGATTACCTTATGTTGATTATCATTGGTCACGTTAAGGACTTTTTTGGTATGTGGTTTATGCCCCAATATTATGAGGCAATGATGGAGAAAAACGGATATCCACCATGGTATTCGGCATTTGAGTCGTTTTATCCAAGAAGATTGAAGAGGAGATTGGATGATTGTTTTGCTAGACCAATTCACGGGGTTCCTGGTAGATTCATCAATTGTTTTAACAGAACGACTGATGATTATAATGAGAGTTTTTACTATGATGGCACTTCAACTCCATGTCTGAATTTATCCAGTTACAACTATTTGGGGTTTGCGCAATCGGTGGGTATCTGTACAAACGACGCGGTGGAATCGATCAAAACACATGGTTTGAGCGCATGTGGTCCAAGAAACGTGATCGGTAACACCGATTTGCATACGAGTACGGAGAAGATTCTTGCGGAATTCGTTGGTCAAGATGATGCGATTATTTTTTCAATGGGATGGGGTACCAATGCCCACTTGTTTGCATCCCTTGTTAATTCGAAATGTTTGGTGATTTCAGACTCGTTAAATCACGCTTCCATCAGATTTGGTATCAGATTGTCTGGGGCTGCGGTCAAGGTTTGTCCTCACAACGATATGGAAGCCCTAGAAAAGATCATCAGAGAGGCCATCTCACAGGGTCAAAGTAAAACCCACAGACCATGGAAAAAGATCTTCCTTTGTGTGGAAGGGTTGTATTCGATGGAAGGAACATACTGTAATTTACCAAAGTTGGTGGAATTAAAGGAAAAATATGGTGTCTATCTTTTCGTCGATGAGGCCCACTCCATTGGTGCTCTTGGTGAACACGGTGGTGGTATTTGTGATTATTATGATATTGATCCAAGAAGAATTGATATTTTGATGGGTACTCTAACCAAATCTTTTGGTGCATCGGGTGGTTATGTGAGTGGTAGAAAGGATATCATGGAAAGATTGAGACTGGATATCACAACAAATACATACGGGGAATCGATTCCACCGGCAGTTTTGCAACAGATTGCCACCTCAATGAGAATCATCAAGGGAGATTTGAACGGTAACGAGGGTAAGGAACGCTTACAAAGAATCTGCTTTAATTCAAAATACTTGAGATTGGGGTTGAAAAGATTGGGGTTTATCATTTACGGTAATGATGATTCACCTGTTATTCCATTGTTGCTATACAACCCCCCTAAAATGATTGAATTCAGTAGAAAAATGTTGGCGTATGGTATTGCCGTTGTCATTGTCGGTTATCCTGCCACTGATATCATCAGTTCCCGTATCAGATTCTGTATGTCCTCTGCATTGACAAAGGAGGATATTGATAAAATCCTGGCCTGTGCGGCTGAGGTTGGTGATGAATTGAACTTGAAGTTCTCAACAGGTATTGCCGGTGGTGAAAGGAGACCCGGTGATTATAAAAAGGGGATTTCTCCAAGATGGTCAATTGAAGAGGTTCTTGCTACAACCGCGGACGATTGTCTTGGGAAAGTTTATTAGAGATTAAGTACTGATTCTGTCTATACCAGTGACTCATTCAACAAGATTTTAGAATGTACAAAAACGAATAGAATATTCAAACGGAGTCACCCAAATAACCGATAAGAGAGATGACGAACCCCGCACCAATAATACTGCCGTAATAATAATAATCATAAGACAACTCCTTTGCTGTATTTGCAAACTGTTCCCAAGACAATTCAACAATCTCCGTGTGTTGGGTCTCAACCACTTCCTCAACCATCTCCACCGAACCTAAATCCGTATAAACGGAATCTCCCAAATTTGATTGTTCGCCCAATCCCTTTGGCACTAGTTTGGTCTCCTTCGTCTTAACCACTCTGGTTTTACTACCGTCATCCAAGAGGGCCTGTTCCTTTGTGTAGACGTTGTAATAACCATAAATCAAAGCGGCTGGAATTGCCAAAGCAGCATAAATGAGGTATGGGTGTTTGCCATATCCAGGTGATTTTGTATACGCCTGATAAAACAAATAGGTGGACAAACCACCTAACCCGTAAACAACCTGTCTCACCTTTGTAATGTAATATTTAATTTGAGACTTGAAATCATCGCCGGTTAATTGGCCGACAAATTGCGGGAATTTGTATGCAGAAACCCCCACAATAGCCGTGCTCAATCCCAAAGATCCGATACCCACCAACTTAACAATCGTCAAACACTTTCCCATGTTAATTGTAAGAGAAAGGAGTGGTGGATTCGATCTTTTTCTACGAAAAAATAGAGGGCTCTGATCTAGGCTCGGGAGATCGGGTGTGCGGATGTTATCGGGTATCGGTTCCTGGCCGTTGTTGGGGTCTTTGGATAAGGCAAGTTAATGGTGGTGGTGGCAATACTAGCGGGGATTTTGGCCATCTAATGGGTAATTTTTATGATGAATCAACGAGCAAAAAAGAACGATGGAAAAGCTTCTACATTCGGCCATGATTTACTCATCCCATCTATAGGTTACAGGTTGGAGGAATGCGAAGTGAAAAGAATAGTGTTTACATTGACAGAGATGTCTATTTCTATTTTTTGTCTCTACACCTTGGTCGTTAATCACTTTATTACTTTCCTGTCGGTGAAGTAGGAGTAGGTTTTTAGAGGTGAGAGAAGAAGATAATCTACGAGATACCTGGTTCGACTTCACAAAATCATTCAATATCGCGATAAGAAATAGCCCTTCGGCTTTTTCATCTCTATGTTTGTTACTTGCATAATATATCTCGAGTCCTGATCTAGAAATGAGTCACTATTACTGTCTGATTGAAAGTATTAACATATGTGTGTAATTATATGTTAATCTAGAAATAACCTGATGTGTTCTTCCTACTATTGGTTTCATAATAATCTTAATCATTCTATCAGCTTTGTCTGTCACAGCAAATCCATAGGATCAAAGACACAGTTATTATAGTATCATGGTGTTAACTAACGACCAAGTTTCTTTGCTAATGTCATAAAATGGTATTTCCGGTATTTCTCTGTTTATCTTCACCGCAAAGTGTGAAAAGGATCCCCAATACATTGACTAATATGTCAAATTAAATCTATCAATCATTAATTCAACTAAACAACACAAAGAGGCCAACAACAACAACAAGAAAATTCCCTGTTAGCTCAGTTGGTAGAGCGTTCGGCTTTTAACCGAAATGTCGAGGGTTCGAGCCCCCCATAGGGAGTTTCCTTAATTTTTTTTGCCAGTAGCTCTCTAATCATTATCACCATCTTTTTTCCCCTTTTATGACTGCTCACTCTTTTGCTCCTTTCTTTCACAAGAAGTATGGAATTCACTGCCCTCAACGGTTGTAAAATCCCTTCATTGGCGTTTGGTTCAGGGTCCAAACATAGAATCAAGAAATGGGAGGATCCCAACATGGATCACACGACACTGGATGAAACGTTGATTGACATACTTGTTCATGCAATTAAGTCAGGCTATAAACATTTGGACACCGCAGAAGTTTACACCACGCAAGGGGAATTGGCGGAAGCGATTAGAAGATCCGGTATACCAAGAGAAGATCTGTTTATCTGTGACAAGGCGGACTCTGGTTGGCCTGAGGTTAAGAAACCGAGCATTTCTCCAGATGGGCCTTACGAGGCATGCATGAACGGCTTGAGGTTGTTTGGTATGGAGTATTACGACCAATATTTGCTTCACAATCCTTGGCTGCTGCCGGAGTTGTCAAACGTGAGTCTGGAGCAATCTTGGGCCCAAATGGAACAACTTTATGAGGAGGACAAGGTGAAAATTATTGGGGTGTGTAACGCCTCGGTGACAGATCTGGAAAGAATCTCCAAAGTGGCAAAGATACAGCCTATGGTGAACCAAATTGAACACCATTTGTATCTGCAAAACCAAAGTGATGGTATTGTGGAATACTGCCACTCTAAGGGCATTGTGGTTGAATCATTCAGTCCACTGACTCCAATTTTGAATTCGAAAGTCAAGATAGATGACCATCCGTTGAAACCCGTGATCAGCCAATTGGCCGAAAAGTATCACGTTCAGCCAAGTTCAATTTGCTTGAGATGGGTCTACCAAAATGGCGTGGTTCCCGTGACCACAAGCGCAAACCCGGATAGAATGAAGCAGGCGTTTGAACTTTACACTTTTGAATTGACTCCAGAAGAGTTTGATTTACTCAAGGAAAAAGGCCATGAATTACACGTGAGAACCATGTTCCATGGTGCATTTGAAAAATGACCCCATCTTTTTATAATATTCAAGAACAACGATATTGCAAAGCTTACGTAAATGATACAAACTTTAAACTAGGTTAAACTTTTTGATTGACTGTACTTAAATGGAAGATAAATAAAAAAGACGGAAATAACGAAAACACTAAGTGAAATGACTTTTCAAGTTTAAAATAATGCAAAGATTAATGCTAGCAACCCCCAATTGAATCCCAGATTGGCGGCATCGTTTTTATGACTTTGTGAAGAGATACTGGAAACCGTTGCGCTTGCGCTGGTGCCAATAGTGGAAGAAGTCAAAGAGCTCGAAGCAGAGGATTCCACCGAAGAAAACATCGTGCTCATGGTGGAAGAAGGGTCCATTATTGTAGAGGTGGTTTTTCTAGTCATCATGCTTTCATCTTGTGACAATCTGACCTCACTCGACGTCGTAGAAGATGATGCGCTATCACTTTTAGAAGTAAGAGATTCAGTTGTAGATGAGGAAGAAGAAGAAGAAGAAGAAGAAGATGATGAGGCCGTGGTTTCGGATGGACCGAATGACGTAGAAATCGAAGTCATCATCATGGATTCAGTGCTGGAGGATGAAAAACTGGATTCGGACGAGGTAGAGTGGACACTGATCTGTGAGGTAGAGGATGCACTGGCAACGGAGGTCAAAGATGGGGATGCCACCGTCGTAAAGTCATTATTTGAGGCACCATAGGTTGCACTGGAAGCGGGCTGTTTTGCCTGTGGAATAGTGCCTTCAATGACCAGAATATCCTCACTGCTGGTGTTAGCATCACCCTGGGCAAGCGAAACGCTGAGGTCGTCAAAATCAACAACCATATATGCGCTTTTCAAGAAGGAATCCCCCAAAGTGATATAGGTGTTGGAGGATGTTTGAATACCAAGTGCACACTCACTAGAAGTGTTTCCCGAACCATCAATGAGGGAAATCAAGAACGATTGCACAGGGACCTCGATGCTTAAGCCTTGAAAGTTAAAATCAAGCGAATATTTGGTACCATCAGAGCAAGCCATTGTGTAATAGCCCAATGAGGAAGAATAGCTCAAATCCAAGGCGCTGGTAATTGCTTCCAAAATATCGGTGGGCACATATGTCAACGTGGTACCTGTATCCAACAGTGCGGCAATTGCACCCTTTGCTAAGGTAGCCTCGGTGTTGTCGTCATTGTTGATGTAAGACAAAGAATTGAGAGTGACTGCAATCTCGGTGGGGTTGGAACTAGAGCTAGAATCCATGTTAACGATCGGTAATGTCACCAGATCACCCGTATACTTGGAAGAGTCGACCGCCCCAAACAGCACCTCTGCAGTGTTTGAACTGTCATCCAAGTAGATAGAGTAGGCAGCTTTTTTGATCAAACCATCGCTGGTTAACTTGAGTGGCAAGTTCTCATATTCATAGAGGCTATCACCATCTGAATTCTCGGCAGTAACTTCCAAACCAGGCAAACCAATACCCAAGACTCCCATTGAATTATCCGTGTCGTTACACACCGCAATATTGACGCCACTAATGGTGATGTCTCCCAGGATGACGGTGTCTTGTCCCCAACTACCCTTAGCAAAGGTTTGGTCGGCATAGAGAATCGAGAAAGACGTGCCATTGTTATGAAAAGACGAGGACTTTGTTGAGTCAAAGGTACCATATTCGGAGCAATCTATTTGATCACTGGAAGAGACGGACTTCTGACTGAATGTGGATCCGCTTTCATCGACAACTCTTCTCTTCAGAGAACCGGCAGTACCCGGCTTACAATAGGAATTGTCTTCACTAACGACCCAAAAATCGGACGATCCCGTATCCAGTAAAACACCAACCTTGTCTGAGTTAGATCCCACCTCTACTTCAGCCATGTAGAACGTTTGTTCATCGGTTAAATCCAAAGACACGTAATTGGAGTCTCTGGCAACTAAATTCGAAGATTGTTGGCCAATTTTTCTCGCCTGAAGCTTCAGATACCCTCCTGATTCTGTAGCAACGGTACATGCCGTTAGAACAGACATCAAAAGACCCAATTGGTACATATTTAACGAAAAAACGGCGTAGATACGATGATGTCAGCAAAAAACCGGTGAGAATTTTTCAGAGGAGCAATCCTGTGGGTGAACGATACGGCAGAAGGCGGATTCACCGCTGAAAAAGGTGCTCCGCAGGGTGAACTAAAACCAGAACGTATTAAATAAGTGTTTATAAAAAGGGGTACTGAAAAAGCAAGAAAAAAGCAAAAAGTAAAAAGCAAGGGTATTGAACTCACATAAACTTGTGGAAATGGCCATCGTCCAACCAACCGACTCTTTCGAAGGCTGCAAACAATCTACTGGCTTTATTAACATCGATCTTACATGATTTCTGAGCATCTGTTCTTCTGAAAGGCAAATCGCTTCTCATTCTCTTCACCTTCTCAAAGAAGATTCTTCTCTTTGAATCCAAGTAAACCGAGCATGGTAGACGCAATGTGGCGGCAAGGACGACCTCTGCGGGGTGGAGCTTATCCATAAGGGGGTCGTCACTCAAATCCATTGACTGGCCCTTCCAATCCACCTTGAGACACTTGGTGGAGTTGGGTAATGTGGTGAGTTCGGGGGAAAAGTCCTCGATTTGGTTGTAATCGTAAGCGTATGGAACCGGGGTGTTAGGTCTTGATCTTTTCACCGAGGCGGCGGCTATTGGTTGCTTTCGCTTTGGTGTGGACATCGGTGTTGGGGAATCGACCTCGGATTCATTTGCCAGCTCCACTTTGTTTTGTCTGACGAATCTTCTGGTACGGGGTTTTTCCAAATCGCTGTCGCCGTCCGAGTTGGACTGGTAAGCTTGGGTTCTTCTCATTGTATCGAAGGTGGATCTGATTGCCGACCGGGTAGTGGATTTTACCCTTGTGACCGGCTTCATTTCCTTAAAATGATAAGAATTGATGAAAGACATTTGCGATCTTCTGAAACCGGGCTTGCTGAAGTTCTGGAAGGGGTCAATGACCAATTTAGAGTTTTGAAGGTTATCCAATGGATAACTTTCATTCACTTTCAACGTTTGGCTTTTTCGTGGTCTTTCAACGTGAATAAATTTGGCCCCATCTGAGCTTTTCTTGATCAATTGGGAATTGAGCTGAGGAACCGGCTGGGCCACCTTGATGTCTTCTGCCATCCCTGTGATATTTCTTAGTTCGCTTTCTGTCGACTTGGAGGCTCGAGGAAACACCATCTCCGGCAATCTCACCTCTTCCTTATCCAGAGATCGAGCATATGGTGACAGCGGTGGTGAGGGCGGCATATTGGAGCTTGAATTCTTAGGAGACGTGCTCCGACTAACAATCGGTGATTTTCTATTGGTTGTGACCGAAACTGGGGTCATTGGTGATGTTCTATTGAAATCATCAATTGGAGTGATTGTTTCATGAATTGATGACATTCTTGTCTTTAATGATGAAAATTGATCAAAATCTATGTTGAAAATTTGAATAGTGACAATTCAATTGAAAGAATAGATATCGTCACACTTGAATCTCAGTCCTGGGGAAGGGAGTTGTTGGTTTTATAGGTAAAAAAAGAAGAGAAAAAGAAAAGATGAAATTTTTTTCGAAAATTTTTCATTTGATAAGGGCATGATTGTAGGTTCATCAGGGAATTTGAGGATGTTAAAGTGAGATTTTGAATGTTTTGAAAACTGGAATCATGCGGCAAACTGTGGTAGAATATGTGAGGCTTTTTAGTGAATTAATTGCGCCTTTTAAGGAGCTAAAAATGGGGGAAATCTTCCAAACGGTTTTTTTAACGGCATACTTTTTTTTGACAGGTCCAAAAAGCTTCCATCTGTGTTATCAGTGCAATTGATGAGATATCGTCAGGGGACCAAGATAATCAGAATCAGACAAATTAGTTTACACTATGAACTAATTTTGGCGACTCAATTCGGGTAAATAATACGGAAATTGTGGGCCGGTGTTGAACTCCGGCAGCGGTCAAAAAGAAAAACGGTCATGAGCACATACGGCGGAAGTTGGACCGAGTCGACACACCCTGTTGTGCTACAGTGAAGCGTGCGTGAGGAGGTGACAGGCGGCAAGGTGTTGACACAGAGTGGATCTTGCATGTGAGTGTTTTTTCCGAAAGAAATCAGTTGATTTGAAGTGTGTGGCCTGTTGCGCTTGACTGTGTTCCAATCAGCGCTTAATTGGATGCCAATTGGATGTCAATCGGTTGCCATTTGGTGGTCTTGTTGTTGCTTGCGGCTTGCTGGTTGTAGTGCAGTGGGCTTTTGACCTTGGTTTTAAAATATGTGAGTATTCAACCGGTTTTGGAAAAGACTCTAATTCAAAAGGCCGACTGCCGTTAAACTATCTTTGGCGTTTTTCACTATGGGAATGTGAATATGGAGTGGTAAAAAGGTTGGCTCTTACGCAGCAATCAAGCCTGGTAATGGCTTTCAAATCATTGTTTTGCATAGCAGATGGCCTAAGCTTCGAAGTAATGAGAGAATCTATAAAATGAACTTACGGGCAGAAAGTAGGATCCAAGTGTAAGATGCGGAATTGAATTTGTCTTGTGCTCTATAACCCGCTAAATAATAACGAAACAAGGTTTTGGAAGTCTTGTTAAATGCTCATGAAAAATGAAGAATAAACAATGTCATTAATGCATAGAACAGAGGGAACACTAAGGTTTCTCGGATGGTATTTTACTTATATACCGCTGTAAGTGACCACATATCCATTATCAAATCATTAATGCATATAAACTGAAGCACTATCAGGCTTTCCTGATAATTCGATTACAAACTCGCACAACGCTTGCCTTCCCTTCCCTCTCAATTACCATTCCCCACGTCATTCGAGTTACCCACATTGTCATCATCCTTGACCAGCAGCTCGTGATGTGCAATCTTTTCATTCAACTCATACTCCTCTTCTAAATCGGTTTCAAAGGTGTGGTTTCTGTGTTCGGGGCCAACTAGTAGAATTAAGATGTTGTATCCAAAAACACAACCCATGAAAATGGCCATCACCTTTGCATAGTCATAAATTTGCTCTCCACTGGGTGAAACAATTGGAAACCTTTCACCTATTGTTGTTTCAATAGTGGTAGAAGCAGATGTGACCAAGTTACCCAATTGATAGGAAACCCCAACAACAAAAGATCTGAAATCAGGTGGAGCCAATTCGGAGAGATGAATAGGCATGACACCCCAAGCGCCCTGGACCATGAACTGCAAAAAAAAAGCACCAGCATTAATGTTGGAATTATCGACAAAAGCCCATGGGTAGATCAAGGCTCCACCGATGATACAACAAATGATCATTGAAAGTCTTCTTCCAATGAAGTTGGAGCAGTGACCAACTGTAATACCGCCAATAAAAGCACCAATATTGGCAAGACAGTTTGTGACGGTGGAAGCATTTTCAGAGAAATCGTACCGAACCGTGAGTAGCGTTGGATAAAGATCTTGAGAACCGTGGGACATAAAACTGAACCCCACCATGAGCAAAACAAGGTAGATGATCATGAGCCAATAAATGCGGAGAGCGTTCCTGACCCGCTCATTGAATGGGGTCTGGTAAATGCCGTGCTCAGCGTTATATCTTTCAACCTCCTTCTGTCTTTGGAAGGCCTTGGTTTCCGGTAGCGATGCCCTGAAAAGAATGATCAAGAAGCAGACACCAGCACCAAACCAGAACATTGCTCTCCAACCTTTTGGGGAATTGTCGGCAATGGCCCGCTTAAAAACAACTGCCAACAAATAACCAAATGCGTAACCCTGTTGGAGGAAACCGGAGATAAAACCTCTAGCCTCAATTGGACAGTCATCCAATGCCGTCGCAGCTGCATTACCATAGACTCCTCCTAGCATGATTCCAAAGAGAGCTCTCAAGCCCAAGAATTGTTGGTAGGTTTTGATGAACCCAGTACCGATTTCCAAGATACAAACAAACGACATGTTGAGGATCAGCGGCCACTTTCTACCGTATCTGTCACCCAAGTAACCAAATGTGAACCCACCAACGGATCTCAACATTAGAACAACCGTGATACCCCACGTGATATCCTTGACCGTCTTATCGAAATCCTCTGCCAACTCTGTGGCATTCAAGGAGATCGAGAAGAAATCATATGCATCCCAAGTCCATGCCATGAATGCTGACAAAATCATAAGCCATTGTTTTCCCCCGATCTTCCTCAACCCTGGCAGTGGGTTGAGCAAGTGTTTGTTCGCTTTAATTGTTGATTTATTTGGGATCAATTCTGGTACTCTGCTTCCAGCATAATCTTTTATTGACTTCCATGAAAGGTCCGGTTTCTTCATCCCCTCTGCAAAAGCAATGTGGTCTGGGTCCATATGGTCTCCATAGGATTTGAATGTTTGGATCGATCTTTGCGATTCCAACGAGATTGCCTCTTCTTGATAATCGTCACGTGCAGACATCTCTATGCCAAGAAAATTCACCACAGCCATTGCATATATCTTGGCAATCCTTCATATTTATATCCCAAACACTTCGTTCCCCAATCTCAAAAAAGGCGTGACCTTTCGGTGAACGGGGTAAATTATTACTCATAACATAATATGAAACAAGGAGATTTAGCGGCAATCACTTCGCCGCAAATAATCATGTAACCAACCACACAGGCGCTCTAGGCCTAAGTGGACCGTTGAATAGACGCCACTTCTAACAACATCAGTGGAGAGATTAGACATTTGGCAAGTGTGGGGTTAATGAGCAACCTGTGAGCGGCGATAGCAGATGAATAATAGTTCACTGTGCAGTAACTTGACGCGTCATTTCAGAGGACAATTGCCCACGTACTAGGAACAATATCGATGGATTGATACACCTACAGGGTTTCTTTCAATGATTTGTGAGAACCAATTGGTTAACAATCATAAGCAAGTCTTTTTACCCCTCATAGACCCCGCTTAGAGGGTGGGAGGTCCCAGATTGCTTGATAATGTCTCCGGCTTTCTACGAAATTGGGATGAATAAGATAATTGTGGGGTAAGGGCTTGCGGAGGCCAGAGGGGTGATGGGGTGATAAATAAGGCCGGGATTATATGCTCCGCCTTTGACCTACTTTGACATGTTGGCCTGCGTTGACTAATAATTCCAGGACCGGTGAGGAGCGTGTGGATTCAAGACCGTGGAAGCGAGAAAATAAGCGAAGGGTGTTTGTGAGTGGATGAGTGAGGGCCATCGACTGAGGGTCTCTCTCTGCAAAGGGAAAATGTGCTTGTTAAGCAGTGATCAGAGTGGAAAGAACCTAGTTGATGGGATTAGTGGGGAATTTGCCACTGGGAGGATATTCGTGGAAGGCTTGGTGGGGCTGAAATACGGCTTCGCAATGAAATGTAGTGTCCAATGGGTTTCTTGGAAGGTATTGGCTCACAGTGATGTCACATGGCTGGGAATATGCTACCAAATGATGTAAACCGACAATAGTGTTGCTGATAACCCCCATGTAGCCGTTTAAATAATGGGATCATTCTCCTCTGTTGATTTCCGTTTGCTTCCCCAGTAGAAAGCAAAGTGAGGGAACTTCGTTCGCACTGGTTCCCTACTCTGCAAATAGCAAAATTTTACTGGGAAACTTACTGGGAAGCACAGTGGGGAAAAAGAGAAAAAAAAGTAAACTTGAAATAAGGGTGGATTTCTGTAATGCCAATGACCGAACCATCGAGATTGGCCCACCTATTGGATCAAGAGGACACAAATGATACCGAGATACGGGATTTAAACCCAACGGAAGAAATTCTTGAAGTTCACGACCCTTCTAAATGTATAGATTGTTTACGAATGCCAATTGAGTTGCACTGTAAGGACTGTGATGAAGATTTCTGCCGTGTTTGCTTCCAGTTTGCTCACAAGGGAGGCAAACGTAAGGGCCATGCGTTTGAACAGCTTGTGAGTGAGGCAGATATAGATGACCCATTGGAGACAGCGTTGAAGAATCAAAAGAAGGAGCAAATGAATGGTAATGATTCCGACGAAGACTCTGAGGAAGAGTGTGATGAAATAGACACAACAACACCAAATGATGATTACCACGTCATTCTTCGGAAGGTCAAGCGAAACACCAAGTTCATTCCTATGAGATTGACATATGAAGAGAGACAAATGTTGAAGTTATTAGAGGCGGCATTGAGTGTCTCGGAATATACCGACAACGTTGACATCATTTCGCACAAGTCAAAGTCCAGACGGATCCTGACCCAATTAAAGCAGATCTGCTCGATTCTAGCGGGTTTGACCGTTTCCACAAACATGAAGCTGGGTCAGGAGTTGATCCAGGATAAGGATTTCAAGGAGAACGCAGAATGGTATAAGAAGATCTTTGAGATCGGCAGAAGATATAAGATCATGAACCCGGAACGAATGAGGGATACCTTTGGTAAACTCTGCTATATGATCATGGATTCTCGATTACCAATGATCAAGGATCAGATGGAGTTTGATTTGTACACCCCGATCATCACGGTCGAACGATTCATTGTTCAGCATGGAGATGATAAGGCCTACAAGCTGCTTGATGATCCCAAGCTCTTGGATGCAGTTGCCGAGATCAGATCCGATGGAAAGTCAAGAGGAACCATTCAGAGACTGATCAAGCAAAAGGAGCGAGCTATCGAACAATTGGCCAGTCAGTATGCTTCTCCCAACGGGTTAACCAAGGATCAAATTAGAACCATTCTTTACTCCATTGGGGACTTCCATGCCTACACAAACAAGAACCGGATCCCGGTCATCAACATGATCAAAAAGCTTGAAACCTATTTTGCTCAGGAAAGTGGTCAGTACTCATTAGGTATCAAATATGGTAAAGGTGGTGCCAGGTTGACCCACAACCACGAGAAACAGTTTCTGTACGTTAAACAGGCCCTCCAACTTTGGAATCATGTGATGAGAGACTTGATTGAATTGTGGTATTTGGCCGATGACGACTTGTTCAACGGTGACAAGTACAGGTTGGCTGATACTGGTCAGGGGTTCAACAGAATCAAGACATGTCCTCTGCTTTACAAAAAGATGTACTCCATCCTACACGAAGTCCAACAGAAGTTTGAATACTGGGTCGGCGTGCCTGTTATCCATTTGGGTGATGATGCAGTGCCCAATGCCTTGTTCTTCTTGGACAAGTACATTCAGATTCCATCGATTTTGATCCCCATTGACAAGTGCATTGAACAAATCCCCGTCCTGGCCAGAGATCCCTTTATCTACGAGTACTTTCAAAACCAATTTAATGGCGTTGAAGAGCTCCAGAAGACAATTCTGTGTGACTATTTCAAACACGGCTTCGATGGTAGCGGGGCCGACAACTATTACTTTGCTGGTAGCTGTGTTGACGCGTCAAGCACATCGTCATGCGAGTTCTGCAACAAAATTAACAAGAAATCCTACTACAAGGTTTTCCTCCTCACAGGCTTCACCAACTTCAACGGCGAAGGTCTCTAGATTTTATAGTGTAAATACTGCTGAGCAATATCGGAGTAAGTCATCGTGCCGTTCATAACCGGAGTTTCTCCTCTTTGCCCCACTCTTTCTTCTTGTATGCTGATCAAGAGATGCTTTTCGAGCGTTAAACCCCTGCAGGGAGAAGTGGACGGATCACTGCTACATTCCTTCAAATTATGGAGAGACGAAATCATGAATTACGACGATTTGGATGGCCATTTCTATGACCAAGTGGTTAGATATTCCCTACCGTATTACCACCGCAATAGGCTTGTGGACAATGGGGGTGGTCCTATTGCATTTAGAAAGGTAACAAATTTGCCCGGACCGCTGCCTGCTGCTGTACAGGGTGATTTGAAGCAATGGTATTTGAATGAATTGCGAGTGGAAACCCACCAAGATGTGGATCCCAATGACAGTGTACGCCACGTCGTGCTATTGCATGGCTTTGCGGCAAACGGGGTATGGTGGGGTAAGAACGTTGCAGGGTTTGTTGAAGCCGCAAGTGGACCCACGGTCTTTCACGCCTTGGATTTGATGGGGTTTGGTCTCAGCGGCCGACCGGAGGTGGTGTACCCAAACGAGTCCAGAATTCACAACCAGTTGAAAATTACCACACAAGGAGTTAACGTAGAGGGAAAACACCCTACATGTGCTTCCTGCGGTGGCAGAGTGGACGGCAAAAAGGACCCTATGGATTGGTGCACTTGTGGTCATCCCACATATAGCATAAATAGGGAAGAATTGTTGCATTACTTGCCCAATCAGGAGGCTCATGTCAAGGAGGTTGAAGATGTCTATGTGGAGAGTTTAGAGCAGTGGAGAGTGGCAAACAGCATCGAAAAGATGGACATCGTTTCACATTCCCTAGGTGCGAATCTGACCGTAGCATATGCGTTGAAGTACCCTGAAAACGTGGCAAAATTGGTTCTCACCAGTCCTGGGGGGATGGAGAAATCTCCATTTGACGTTAGAAATCCAGAATACAAGCAACTGGTGAAACGATCCAAAAATGGTGAAGTGTTGCAAGAACAGTTCACTTGGAAGATCTCCAATCACTCGGATTCATTCCAATTCCTTGGCAGATACTTTCAAACAGCAGACTGGTTTCAAAAGTGCTGGATTGCCAACGTGTCTCTATTTGGGATCCTGAGATGGATGGGGCCGTTTGGACCAAAGGTCATCTACGACACGTTCCAGCCAAAACTCATTAGAACAACAGCCATTGAGAGCGAGCAGGAACTGGAGGCATTCTTGAAGTACATGTACAGTACCTATATCAGGGAATCGTTTTCAGAGACATCGATTAACAGGATATTCGAAGGCACGATTGTGGCCAAGGTCCCGATTTTGGACAAGGTTGAAGTGTGTGCGAAGACCCATTTGAAGGACACTTTATGGTTGTTTGGACAGTACGATTTTATGTATTCACAGACGGGAGAGTGTGCCATGAGCCTGTTGCAAAACCAGGGTAAACGCTCAGATTTTAAGGTTGTGGAGGAAGCGGGCCATAACGTGGCCATGGACAACCATCCTAAGTTTAACGCCTTGGTCATCGATTACTTGAAGTTGTGAGAAGTAGATTTGCGAATTATCTAAACTTCGATTCCCAATTATTTAACTATAAACAGCGTATTTATTGCTTGGATTGACCGATGTAGTTGATGGCAGAACCGGCCTTGAAGAACTCAACCTGATCCTTCGACATGGTGTGCTTACAGTCGATGACAAACTTCTCACCGTTTCTCTTGGTGACCTCCACTTGAAGAATGCCGCCGTTGTCACCGTGTTTGGCAACTAGATCCTTCAAATTTAGGGTTCTGAGAACGTCACCGGAGGACAATCTATCATAATCAGCTTCGTTAGCAAAGTTTAATGGCAACATACCTTGTTTCTTCAAGTTTGTTTCATGAATTCTAGCAAATGACTTTGTCAAGATGATCTGACCGCCTAGGAATCTTGGCTGCAAGGCAGCATGCTCTCTAGCAGAACCTTCACCATAGTTGTGTTCAGCAACCACGACCCATGGACGGGATTCCTCCTTCCATTTGAACATGAGGTCTGGAATCGTGTACTTGGAACCGTCCAAATCGTACGCAGTATTGACCTCACCAGTTTCCTTGTTAACTGCACCAATGAGGGTGTTGTGTGCAATGTTTGTCAAGTGACCCTTGTATTTCAACCAAGCACCGGCAGCAGAGATATGATCTGTGGTACACTTACCCTCCACCTTGAGAATGACGGTTGTTTCCAATTCTTGACCGTTCCAAGGCTTGAATGGTTCGAGAAGCTCCAAACGGTCGGAAGTCTTGGACACGTTGATTTCAACCTCAGGCTTTGGCTTTGGTTCGGCCTCAGGGTAGAATTGGTCTCTACCTGGGATGAAACCTTGGGATGGTAAATCAACACCCTTTGGTGGGTCAAATTTAAAGGATTCACCGTTGGGCTTGGTGATGGAGTCTGTTAATGGGTTGAATGCCATGTCGGCTGAGTAAATCATTGCCGTGACAATGTCTGGAGAGGTCAAAAAGTTCATTGTTTCTCTGTTGCCATCATTTCTGGCCTTGAAGTTTCTGTTGAAAGAGGTGAAGATGACGTTTTCACCCTTTGGCGCGTTGTCGCCTCTATCCCATTGACCGATACATGGACCACATGCGTTAGCCAAGACGATTGCGTTATTACGCTCAAAAACGTCAATCAAACCGTCTCTTTCCATGGTGGCTCTAATCTGTTCGGAACCTGGCGTAACAAAGAAGGGGATCTTAGGCTTCAAGCCAGCCTCTTCAGCCTGCTGCATGATTGAGGCGGCTCTAGTCATATCTTGGTATGAGGAGTTGGTACAGGAACCAATCAACCCAGCAGAGACGTTCTGTGGCCACTTCTTTTCCTTGGAGGTGGTCTTCAAATCAGAGATCTTGGTGGAAAGATCGGGGGTGAATGGACCGTTGACGGATGGCTCCAAGGTGGATAGGTTGATCTCAATGATTTCGTCGTATTCGGCACCCTTGTCAGCTTGGAGGAATTGGTGATCCTTATTGACTTGGGCGACGATGTCGGCAATTGGGCCTCTCTTTGTGGCTTTCAAGTAATCAAGATGGGCCTGTTGCATTGGGAAGGTGGAGGTGGTTGCACCGATTTCAGCACCCATGTTACAAATGGTGGCCATACCGGTACAGGAGAGAGTTTCGACACCTTCACCAAAGTATTCGACGATGTAACCGGTACCACCTCTCACAGTGAGCTTACCAGCCAAGTGGGTGATAACATCCTTTGGAGAGGACCAGCCGCTGAGTTGGCCGGTCAACTTGACACCGAGAATCTTTGGAGCCTTCAATTCCCACGGAGTTCCTGTCAAGGCGTCGACGGCATCAGCACCACCAACACCAATGGCAATGGCACCTAAACCACCGGCATTAGGAGTATGGGAGTCGGT
This sequence comes from Saturnispora sekii, assembly GCA_030563565.1. Classification (NCBI taxonomy): domain Eukaryota; kingdom Fungi; phylum Ascomycota; class Pichiomycetes; order Pichiales; family Pichiaceae; genus Saturnispora; species Saturnispora sekii. Next base: position 113,557 of record JAJMJM010000023.1, read on the forward strand.
ACCCAACATCATCAAACCCGGGACGGAGTATTGTTCCAAGACGATCTGATGGATGATACCCGATCCACCGGGCCAGTATTGCAAGCCATACTTGGCTGCAGAGGACTCCAAGAAGGAGAAGACCTCCTTGTTAAGCTGAAGACCGTTCTTCAAATCCACGTCAGCACCGTCCTTACCCACAATCAAGTGGTCACAGTGCACGGACGCAGGAACAGCTGTGGATGACATCCCACAGGTGATGAATTGGAGAAGAGCCATTTGAGCGGAGGCATCCTGCATAGCAACTCTGTCAGGGTTGAGCTTCAAATATTGGGTACCTCTAATGTTGTGGACGGAACCGGACACATCGTTGGTATCCACCAAGTGAGAATAGAGCACCTTTTCAGCATATGTCAAAGGTTGACCATTAAGCTGGGCTTTAACTTGGTTCAAGTTTTTGACCAATTTGGCGAACGGAGGAGTTCTCAACTCAAAGCCCTTTGGTGGGGTGAGGTTGGAGATCGATCTGATTGAAGATCTGGCTGCTAGCATCCCTAATTGTCGAGGAAAGAAGGGTATGACTCAGTTTGTGATAGAAAATCAAGAGAGTCGCTCAGCATTTCGACGACGAATGGGATCGATTGAAATTGTAATTCCAGAAAGAATTTTCCAAAATTGGTATCAATCGGATGGTATAATTTGGGGAAAGATGGTGGTGGCAACGAGAGACTTGTTTGAGTTACCAAAGCTGAGATAGACGTCATTTTGCGGGTTTATTACGACGAAAAATTTACCGCGCTTTTTCAGTTACCCGATTAGGAAGGAGGTGTGGCGCAGCATAATTGAGAAGGACAGCAGTAGGGGAGGAACGATTTGGAGACAACAGGAAAAGAAGGCAGAGGAAAAAGTGTGCTCCATGCTTACTGGAGTTCAACCTACTGTAATATACTTTGTTGGGATTCGTATACTCAGTCGAAGACCAACTTGAGTGCAGACGTGACTTCGGTCAATGTGGCGCATGCTGGGAAGGAATTTTCTGTGCAAAGAAGTGTGGCGCATGCTAATTTGACTGGATGATCAACGGGTTCCAGAACATCTTGACAAAAACCCAGACAATTACTTGCAAGGATTGTGCTCTATTAGGAGGAATGGTTTGTGGCTGGCAAGAAAACATTTGGCAAATGGCCACCAGATCAATTGTGATAAGCCCGACATTCTCTTTTCCAGCTCTGGATGGAAACATTACAAAAAATTTGACTCCCTTCCATTTAATAGAATTCCAGTTGCGGGAGTGCTTCTGTTGCCCATTCAGGGACTGATTTTATTGTCCTTTTAACTGCGTTCACGTGAGATGTGGCGCAGGCAATGAAGAATTTCTGACACTTGTGGCTGGTGTTTGACTTAGGTCATACAAGTCATGAATTTCTCTTCTTTGGAACTACAAAACGTCATAAAATTTTACAGGCTACTTACTAACGTGTGGAATGCACGTTAGATAATTTCTCAGCATTGATTTCTGGTGGGAAAATGCACTTTAATTGTTTCTTCTTGGATTGTCCTCCGGTGGCGCATGCAGTACAAAGGTTGTGGCGCAGTTGGTGGCGCATGCACTGAAAAATTTGACCGTGTTTGTGGCGAGTGAACACCGCTCAGCATTGGTCCGCAGGATGCCTGTGGCTTGCCAATTAAACACTTCTGCACTCTTCAAAGTTTTTGTGCACAACTGCTTTCACATTGCCATCACATTCCGCACCTCTATACACGTGAAGCTCTCCATGGAGGCTACGAAAACCCCAATTCAAGCCACCATGCTATTTTTAGACCAACGGTTTTTCCGGTCCATGGTGTTGCAGAGAATATTCCCTTCTAACTCGAGCTGGCAAACCGATATCCTGGATCAATTCCCACCATTGTACTCGCTCAACTATTACAAACAAAATGATACAAAGAAATTCCTCCTTTGCCCTCTCAGAACCTCAAATACTCTTGCTTACTCAACATTATGCAAGACACCACCACCTTTTATTCAAGTTGGAGAAACCGTAAAAGGAAGAAAAAACCCCACATAGAAACCAGCGCATTCAATCACCATATCAGCTAAACCCCTATCTTTTTACCTTGACTTTTCGTTGAGATTTCCTACCCTAACCACTAATCACTGTCAAAACCCATTACGTAATGACACTTCTTGCCAAGCATTCTATATCTTCCCCCCCAACAATTTAAACCACACCCAATTCACTCCAAATACACCATAACGCCTCCAACTGTCTCCCTACCTAATTTTACCCACTTCCAACGCCTATTCGTTGAAATACAGCCACCAGCTTGAAGCCACCGTGGCGCATGCGTGGCGCATGCGCAGCAAACGCGTGGTCTGGACGCGGTGTATAAATATGGCCATCCGGCTGGAAAATCGTCGACGTTGTCAACACGTTCTTCTTAAAGCAAAACCAAGCAAAAGTAAGTAACGCGCTTGAATCGTGGACTCCTACCCACTGGTACTTTATTCTACAGAATAAGAGACCCCGGTGAGGGTTTTACCCATCTGAAAACACCACATAGTGGAAGTACCAAGTTCGATGCGAAAAATGGCAAAACACGTGTTCAGATATTGAATAAAGTGGTTAAGAGCCAGCCGGAAGCGGGAAATGGAGCCTAGATGGTGACATAGCCACGTGAACACATTACTAACATGATCACAGAATGAAAGGTTTAATTTTAGTCGGCGGTTACGGTACCAGATTGAGACCATTGACCTTGTCTTATCCAAAGCCATTAGTTGAATTTGCCAACAAGCCAATGATCTTGCACCAAATTGCAGCCCTTGCTGCTGCTGGTTGTACAGATATTGTGCTTGCCGTCAACTACAAGCCAGAAGTGATGGTTGGTGCTTTGAAGCAATATGAGGAGGAATACGGCGTGTCGATCACTTTTTCCGTTGAAGAAGAACCTTTGGGTACTGCCGGTCCATTGAAGCTGGCCGAAAAGATCCTTCAAAAGGATGACACACCAATTTTTGTCTTGAACTCAGATGTGATCTGTGAATACCCATTGAACGAATTACTCGAATTCCACAACAACCATGACGGTGAGGCCACAATCGTCGCCACTAAGGTGGACGAACCTTCCAAGTACGGTGTGATTGTCCACGATAGAGACGTTCCAAACAGAATTGACAGATTCGTCGAAAAGCCTGTCGAGTTCGTCGGTAACAGAATTAACGCTGGTATTTACGTTTTGAACCCTTCTGTGATCGACTTGATTGAAATGAGACCAACCTCAATCGAATCCGAAACCTTCCCAATCTTGGTCGAACAAAAGAAGCTCTATTCCTTCGACTTGCAAGGCTACTGGATGGATGTTGGTCAACCAAAGGATTTCCTCACCGGTATGTGTCTCTACTTGACTGCAGAATCTAAGAAGGGCAACAAGGACTTGTCAACCGCAGATTACGTCAAGGGCGGTAACGTCCTCATCCACCCATCCGCCAAGGTCGGTAAGGGTTGTTCCATCGGTCCAAACGTCGTGATCGGTCCAAACGTCGTGATCGGTGACGGTGTTAGAATCGTCAGATCCACAATCTTGAAGAACTCTCAAATCAAGGACCACGCCATGGTGAAATCAACCATCGTTGGTTGGAACTCCACAGTCGGCAAGTGGGCCAGAACCGACGGTGTCACTGTTTTGGGTGAAGATGTCACTGTCAAGGACGAGATCTATGTCAACGGTGGTAAGGTCTTGCCACACAAGACCATCAAGGATAACGTTGAGTCTCCACAAATTATTATGTAAGCACCCTTTTACTGAAATTTTTTAGTCTCAAACCAACAACTAATTTCTTCACGTTAAAATTCCTTTTTCACTTGCTTTCAATGGCGTATGGAGACTTTGAACAGCGGGAATCGGAGGTATGTGTTTGGGATCATTATCATGGGAAATTTCCCGTTTAAATCGACCCATTAGTTCCATTTTTCAGTCCATTTTACTAACTTTATCGTCTTCTAGTCAATTGGCTTTCAATCCAAGAATCCCATCCAATTGGGCACTCAAGAGAACATAGAGGAGTTGCTTTCTCAATATACATTCTCTTGTCTTGCTCTTTCTGCAACAAAAGGCCATATGTTTGCGCTTTACGCCGATACTTTATATGTTCTTGATTTGAACGAGGTGTCTCAAAGGTTGGAATCCCCCGATTTGAAGAAAGGTGATGCGGTCCAGAATGCTATTAAACACACACTGACAACTAATTTGTCTGGTGTCAGCCAATGCTATCTCAACTTCAACCACAGGTTACTATATTTGATCACTTTCCAAGGTCACGTGCAAACAGTGAATGTTGACGATGCAATCAACGGCAAGCTGACGAATGTGGGCCAATCACTGACCATCAGTGGCGGTGTGATGAGGTTTTTCCCATCAACGGAAAGTGACACAGTTCTTGCTCTGTCCGGATCCCATGAAGTGATCCTCATCAGTGGCCAATCTCAAAAGACGATTCTCAACAGCGTCAGTGCACTCAATTGGGTCCACCAGTCCGATTCGGAGATCATCTACACGAAAATTGACTCGCGTGACGTGGTGAAGGCAAACATTAATGATCTAGCCAATCCATTGTCAACTCAAACGATACAATTAGAGGAGTCGGCCCCAATGATCACAGATTTTGAGTACTTCTCTCAAGACAAGTTTGTAGTCATTTCAGGCGACGGGGAAATTCCTACCGAACAAGTGTGCTACATTGTCGACAACGACAAGGTGACACAATCAGACACAATATTTACTGCATTCTCATTTGTCGACCGCTTAGCAAAGACTTACACCCAGTTGATGCCACAATGGTCAGAAACCCATCCCTTAATCATGGTCGGGATTTCCACAAAATCGGAAGACGTGACAATGTTGACCCCCCAATACCAATTGAAGCCGTTAAATGACCAGGATGGTGCCACAATGCCAATGTTTGAAGATAACGACACCTCCGTGATTGGATTTGCAGTCGACTTGACTTCAAAAGTTGAGGTCTTGGAACCATGTAAGGGTGTGGACGCTTGTAACAGTTTGCCAAGAATTTACGTTTTAAACGATGTTGGTCAATTGTTGAGTTGGAACATTTGGCTAGCCGACGATATCAGAAGCAGAAAATTGGATCTGCCAAGATCTTTGGCCGCTTTCACCAGCCACACGCCAAAGACTGCTACAGAAGAGCCAGAGACAACAGTGCAAAATCCATTACCGGCTGTTGCTGAACAAAACCTAGCACCGGTTGCTGCTGAACAAAACCCCTTTGGTTCTGCGGCAGGTAACCCCGCTTTTGGCTCCACAGGCTTTGGGGGTTCATCAGGCTTTGGCTCCACAGGCTTTGGGGGTTCATCAGGCTTTGGCTCCACAGGCTTTGGGGGTTCATCAGGCTTTGGCTCCACAGGCTTTGGGGGTTCATCAGGCTTTGGCTCCACAGGCTTTGGGGGTTCATCAGGCTTTGGCTCCACAGGCTTTGGCAGTTCCTCCAGGCTCGGTGCAGAACCGACACAGAGTAAAAGTAACCCCTTCGATGGTAGTAAGGGTGGATTTGGATCATTTGCCAATAAAAACCCTATTAGCCCATTTGGTGCAGTTGAGGGAAACAAGGTAGACGAAACGGCGAATAAGAGCAACTCACCGTTTGGCGCAATTGGTGAATCAGGTGGCTCCTTGTTTGGTAATACAGAGAAGAAGAGTGCGTCGCCATTTGGTGCAATTGGAGCATCAGGTGCACAAGCAGGAAGTACTCTATTTGGCAATCCCGAACAAAAAAGTGCCTCACCATTTGGTGCAGTTGGTGCATCGAGTGGCTCCTTGTTTGGCAATTCAGAGAAGAAGAGTGCGTCGCCATTTGGTGCAATTGGAGCATCAGGTGCACAAGCAGGAAGTACTCTATTTGGCAATCCCGAACAAAAAAGTGCCTCACCATTTGGTGCAGTTGGTGCATCGAGTGGCTCCTTGTTTGGTAATTCAGAGCAGAAGAACGAGTCGCCATTTGGTGCAGTTGGTGCATCTGGTACCTCCCTACTTGGTAATGCAGAGAAGAAGAGTGATTCACCATTTGGTGCAATCGGTACGTCGGGTGCTCAAGCAGGCACTTCATTGTTTGGAAATGCAGATGCAAAGAAAACATCTCTATTTGGTCACATTGGTCATTCTGAAAAAAAGGATGATTCTTTGTTCGGTTCATTGAATATTTCCGATAAAAGTTCACCATTCGGTGCTTCTGGAGATACATCTTTGGCTGATGGACAAAAGACATCGATCTTTGCGAAGAAGGATGAGAAAAAGGAGCAAAAGACCGCCACATCCTTTTCCTTCAATGTGGACAAGAAACCTGAGGAAGCCAAACCGACATCCTCCATCACATCTACTGCAAACAAAATGCCAGAGGAATCAAGGCCGGCAACCTCCTTTGCTTTCAATACAGAGAAGAAACCAGAAAAATCTGCGGTCGAATCTAAGAAGTCAAGCTCAATATTTGGCTCCAATTCCCAGCAACCTACTTCGATTTTTGGTGGCAATACCACAGCAAATCCATTTGGTGGGTCCAGCTCTTTGAAAGACATGGGCGGTTTAGATGATGCTTTGAAGGCCGAAAGAGGCAAACCACTGTTTTCTTTTCCCAAAAGTATGGAATCCAATGCAGATTATGATGGTGATTTTTCTGAATCGGTGAAGGACGAAGAGGAAGAGGACGGTGATGTGATTGATGAAGAGGTTGATAAAGTGGAAGAAGACAGCGACGAGGACATTTATGCCCAACTTACGGCTGAAAAGAAAGCGGAAGAAGCTAAACTTGCCGAACTTGAGACAGCGAAGGTGGCAGAAGAAGCTAGATTGGTGGAGCTTGAAGCTGAAAGAAAGAGAGAGGAAGCTGATATTTCCGTGATTGAGGCTGCAATAGTGGAAGAGGAAGACAAACTGGCCGTTCTTGAAGCTGAAAAGAAGGTAGAAGAGGACAAGATTGCTATGCTTGAGGCCGAAAAGAAGCAGGAGGAGCACAGACTGGCCAAGACGGAAGCACCTCAGAAAGAAGAGGAGCAAAATCTTGCCAGCATTGAGGAAAAGAAACGTGCTATGATAGTGGAGTCTAAGAAGAACGCCATCTTGAAGAGTGAGGTGATGTTACAGAAGTTGGGTGCCAAATACGGATCCGATCCAGTTGCGGCCTCACCGATGTCAGACTTGGAGTCAGACTTGGAGTCAGACTTGGAGGAGTATAGCGACGAATCGAAGGCGGTCGAAAGCATTAAGACGGATGATGTCAAATTGACGTCTGTTACGGTGAAGGTGGGCTTGATGGTTCCTGCTGCAGTGACAACGGAAGATAATGCCATTGATGTGACGGCGAGCGTCGAACCGGCTTATACGACGCAAACGACCAATTGCGAAGGTGACGAACACACAATTGTTGCTTTTGAAGGTGACGAGGCGTACTTGAGTCAGCACCACATCCCTGAGTCGTTGCCTGTGCTGGTGGCTTTGAACAAAGTTGAATATCCTGAGAACTTGGCTTCATTGGGTGAGATTGGGTCTGAGATGAAGAAGATCATTTATGATGTTGAGGCAGAGTTTCAAGTTTTGGAGAAGAACGTGGAGGCGTACCGGAGGTATTTGAGTGACCAGAACGAGAATCAGATCATCGAGCACACTTTGGACAACAGTGGAGGGTTCCCCACGCATTGGAGATTCTTTGAGATTCCGACTATTATCGAGGGCAGTAAACGGCTTCGTGAGGAGTATGATGTCATCAAGAGTATGACTGATGACACATTTGACGCGGTTGAAGCCACTCACAAGGATCTATTTGCCGTGACCAAGAAGATGGCCGTGTTAGGTAAGGAGATTGGTCAATTGGAGGAGGAGATTGTTAAGACCAGTCTTGAAGACAACGATTTAGATAAACCTCTCAGTTTTGAACAGGTTCAACAGCGTCGTAATTTGGTGTCGTTGGCACAAGAGGTGAAAACCCAGTTTGAGCGATTGAATGAGGGTGTGCTTATTTTGAACAGTCAGATCGAACCGGAAAGAATTGTGGGCGAGCAGTTCAATGTCATCTTGTCATCGATCCAAAGGTCAATTCATCATCACATGGGTGTTGTTCAGGACATTCGTGAACAGATCTCGAGCTTTGGAAGTAGTGACAATGCAGAGGTTCCACCAGCAAGCATCAAGTTGGATGAGAATGTAATTAGGTTGAAGATGAGTGAGATTGTTGCTAAGAAGGCACGTAAGTCTGCATTGAGAAGGGCGTTTGAGAGTAGAAAGGCGGTGGTGGGTCGTTTTAGTTGAGAGAAAGAACGAAAGAAGAAACAAACGAACGAACGAAGTGAGTTTGTGAGTGAGTGAATGAGTAAGTAGGCGTTCATTAAATGAACCTATAAGTAAGAATGCGTTAATTAAGTGACAACGGAACGAAGAAACGACCGGCGTAAGTTTTTGAGGGGGTGAGTCAATAAGCGAGTATTTAGTGATTGAATGACGCTAAAGGTAAAGCTGATGGAGGTAAAAGGCAATACATATGCATATGGATGCGCCGGCAATTCCTCCTTTAGCGAATGCACAGGCTGATTTGCAAATAAATTGATGAGCAGGTTATCAATTGAGTGAATACTTGGGTAGAAAGAGATGTGAAAGGTGAAAAGGAAGCCTAATTGAATGAAAAGTATTAGAATTGAATATGGCAATGATTAGCAATGGAATTGAGCTAAAATGGTGGTGTCGAAGTCGTAATTATGTGATTAATTGAATCTTTAATTAAACAGAGAGTGAGTGAACAATTAAATTGATAAGAAAGCCAATGACTAACATTCAAGTGGGTGGATAAAGGAGAAATTAATTGACCAAATATATAAAGGCAATGAATTGAGTGAATTTAGAAGATAAAAGACTTGGTATTAATTAAGTGTGAACTGGGTGAATTTGAATCATAATCAGAATGATAATGACGAGACGAATGAGATGAAGAGGAACGAAGTGAGTTTGTGAGTGAGTGTTGAAGGGAGACTCAAGTGATTGAGCAGATGAATAGACAGAATATGAATAATCAAGGGAACTCAAAGATGAATACGAAAGTGAATAGAGAGTGAATGAAATGAATGGATGTGTGAATAAGATGATTGATTAGATAATGAATTATTGTATCAAATGGATGCTTAACAAAGTTGAGACGAATCTGGGGATGAGAGATCGGACTGGAGAGTAATCGAGTAAATCACGTGAGATAGGTGACCAATTAAGTGAATGAATAAAATAACATTCACTTGAATAAATAGGCCATCAGAAAGTGAATAGTCAACGAATTCCGGTGGTAAAATCAATGAGAAATTGGCATGATCGAAATTGGCATGATCACGCACAAAAGTGGCTGAATATGTATATACGTCATAAACTACATGACTATCAAGTTAAGTTCATTTTTGATTCAGTATTGCGCCATCTAAAACTATAATGGTCTAATAGTTGGATTAGGTGAGGTAGGTGATAAGAAAGAAAACAATTGAGTGAATTAGAGATGTGAATTAGGCGACAATTGAGTGAATGAGAAGACGATCGATTTGATTAAATCATATTTGATTCATCAGTGATAAGTTGTATAGATGGTTTATTCAGGGATACTCAAATCAGTAAATCAAGTGAACTATTAATTGATTGAAAAGGTGAATAAGGTTATTGATTATGTGAATTGAATAATTGAATGAATAAATCAAATGAGAGGATAAGAGGTTGATTAATAGTGCATATATGGATGTGACATTAAATGATAAGCCGAAGCAGGCGATGGGTAAGTTAATGATGGTTTGAACGTTGAATAAGTCAACAAGTTTGTCAAGTATAGAGGCGAGGGTGATAATGCATGAGTAGCTGGACCAGTAATTGTATGAGCAAATGATAATTAAGTTGAATAAGCAGGCGACTATCTTGAATGAGTAATTGCATAAATAGGTGATGGCATTGACATAACAAGTGAATAAGTGAGTGAATAAGTGAGTGAATAAAGTATATAATTCCGTGGATAAGTAACTTAATGATTAAGTAAGTGAATTGGATAATTCCGTGGATAAGTAACTTAATGATTAAGTAAGTAAAGAATTGGATAAGCTTTAAATACCCCGGGGAAACCACCTATCCGATGGAACAAACTGAGTGACAAGTGAGCAATGTGAATTTCAAAGTGTTGCGTATAATGCCATAGATAGTACCAATGAAGAAACAAGTTTCGTAAAGAAGTGATTGATTAAATGAAAGAAAGTAAGAATTAAGTGAAATCCAGTCATCAGTCAACTAAAAGTAGGTGATGCACAAGTTGAAATTAGGTGAAATTGAGTGACCTATTACGTGGAAGCAAGTGATATGGTGAATGAAAGCAAGTGATATGGTGAATAAAAGCAAGCGATATGGTGAATAAAAGCAAGTGATATGGTGAATAAAAGCAAGTGATATGGTGAATAAAAGCAAGTGATATGGTGAATAAAAGCAAGTGATATGGTGAATAAAAGCAAGTGATATGGTGAATAAAAGCAAGTGATATGGTGAATAAAAGCAAGTGATATGGTGAATGAAAGCAAGTGATATGGTGAATGAAAGCAAATGCTAAATTTGAAAAGCGATCAATCCAGTAAAATCATTCCATCAGTCACCTAAAAGTAAGTGATTAATTATCGCAAGTCAGGTCATCATTGAATGAAAAGCATATGATTGCAAGTGATCAATCAAGCATAACCATTTTATCAATCTATTGAATCCAGTCATCAGTCAACTGAAAGTAGGTGATTAATTAGTTGAACTTAGGTGATCCATTACGTGAATTCAGGTGATCAATTAAGCAAGTGATTAACTAGTTGTGTCAATTAAGTGAAATTAGGTGAGTACAAGGTGGAAGCAACTAGGTGCAAATGATCAATATAACAAAAACAAGTGATCAATCGAGTAAATCATGTCTTCACCCATGTGACCCATGTGAAATCAATCAAGTAAAACAACTCATAAATGTTATTACATCAAGCCATCAATTGCAGCAAGTCAATTCCTCAATTAGATCAATTCCTACAATTAAGTAGCCAATGAAATTGCCGACTAAATCCATCTGATTAAGCCTCTGCTAACATTGAATCGACTATCCCTACTTAATACCACCACTGACCCGACCTGTTCGGAGTCTTTACCAAATGAGTTCCTCCATCCCCAGTAAATTCTCAACACCAGAACCCAAGTTGTTTCCTGCAAAACGCTCACACAATTCACGGTGAACGGTCTATGTTGCCGCCTCAGTTTAGTCATATTTACTGAGCACTCAAAAATACTTGTCTCACCTCACTCTTCATCACTATGAGGAAGGAACGCAGGCTACAGGTCGACCTCTCGAAGACCAGGACCCGGCTAGGAGAGCGGTCGAAAGAGGCAACACTTGTGGTGGGTCGATCGCTTGACCAGCAGGCCTCACAACAACCACAACAGCAGCAATTGACGTCTCCTATAAACGAGACAAAATGGCCTCTACGTGACCCTGCAATGGATTTAACCACGGATCAACGTGCTGCAGAGGAAGCAAAGAAACTACACATTGACAACGTCCAACTTTCGGTGAAATTCCACGAACAGAGGGTCTCAAATGAGGCGGTGATTGTGAATCCGGATTGGATCCCTGGCGCTCACCCGGGAGACGTGGGAGAATTACTATGTCAATCTACCACTGGGGGATCCCCTAAACGTCTCTGTTTTGTCTTTCCTAATCTTGAGAGCGCCTCAGAAGATAAGTCGTCGAATTCGACAGTGGCAACCAGGTTCGTGAACACGAACAGCGCCACCACAAGCGGTCCAGGAGCACCACCGGGAATTAACTCCATCCCAAACCAGACTGTGTCGATCCAGTCGGGCCCATTGGCGAATCTTCTTGAGGTCAAACCTCGAAGTCACGTGACCGTGCAACTACGAAGACGTCACGAGATGGAGGTGGACACCGTGGAACTGTACATCAAAGACCTGCATCTATCCCGTGGTGACATGTGGAATATCTCAAATTTACTCTTGAATACTGCGTTATACAGAACTCAGAAACTCTCGTTTCTGCGAGGCTCCATTCGAATGAATGTCCAGCGCATCTACAAAAACGGCCATAAGGTCTTCTCTGGAGTGGTGGGAAAGAACACCAAGTTTGTTTTCAGGTCCCAATCCGCCCGCTTGATTGTATTCATTCAGATCTCCTCGGAAATGTGGCATTTTGAGGAATCCGGCGAACAAATGTTCCACAAGTTGGTCAATTCCTTCTTTCCAAAGTCTTTCCAGCGGTGGAAGGAACTAGGAACACACCACTTGATCACAATTGTACTTTTCTCAAGCGTGGACCTTGATAGAGACGTCAATAAGTATACCCAGGGCGAAATGCCCCAAAACAGCAGAAACTACTACAGAGTAGTCGTCGATCAGGTGAGCATCCTTCTATGGAACGAGATCATGGCCACGTTACGGCTGGAGTTTGCAAACTTCAAAAGAGACATCAGTTTGCACAGAAATAACCACATTGACCCAGACCATCCCCAGGAATACATCATTGAAGGTGATATTCTACCCTCCGTCAAGGGTAACATCCTTGAGGCCATAAATTTGGCCATGAGTCTTGTGGTGGACGACTTCAAGGATCCCGACTTACGACAAACAACAAATCACTTCATTTTTATCACCCCCGGCACAGGGATCTTCGACGTCTCCTACGACACGTTGATCCGAACGAGCAAACTCCTCTCTACGGTAGATTCCTCGATCGACATCATCTGTTTGAGCAAACCACCATTGCATCTAGTGCCCTTGTTGCGATACCTCGACAACCAAAACAAATTGAGACACTGTATCCCATGCTGGATGGACATCTCCTTCTGGTCGGATTCCTCCCAAGCAGTTCATCAGTGGTTGCCACGGTGTAAGATCTATGACTTGCAAATGATGGGCGCCATGGAAACTGACTTGAATTTGGTCAATCGAAACGAGTTGAATCTCTCCCAATATCGGTCAATGGTGGAGGCAATGGACGCATACGACGCCATGGCCTTTAAATCACCTTTGAATAGATCAAAATACGAAAAGGAGATCATGAATAAAAGACCCTCGTTCTCTGAAAAGATGAAGACAGTCTCGTTCACCGGTACTTCGGCCAGTGGCACCTCGACAGCCGCAGCAAGCGCCGACAGCGGGGAAAGTGACACCGAAAACGATAACAAGCTACAGCCGGCTGACTTATTATCGGTCAAAACCTCCTCCCCCATGACATCTAATGTCGTGGGGGTGACAACCCAATCGAAATCCAACGTCTCCGCCTTCTCCGCTTTGTTGTCCCTCTCCAAGAAGACAGAAAAACCGCCAAGTACCAGTAATGCATTCCAATTTGTCAAGAAAATGATCAGCACCCCAATCCTGCGGCCGGCAGTGGGTCCGCCTGAGAATCATAGTAACGCTAGTATTGTCGAGGAATCTCTCGAGGATTTGTCTCTCAATGAAAGTACTAGTGGAAGGCACGCCAGCATCGACACCAACAGGTCGCTAGCCACGAGGAACGGATCAATTTCTGTAGATGTGCTAAAAATGAGGCCCAGAAAACCCAATTTGAATCAAAAAAGACCCACCAAATCCACCAAATCGAAGGAGGTTTCCACATTTAATGGGTATTGGACCAATATCGATAATCCTACCAAGACCTCGTTAAATGATATTCAGAATATGATAACGTACGGTCGATGGAGATTTGTTTTTCCGCCCAAGGTCAAGCGGAAGATTGTCAAGTGGAACTCGTTGACCTCCCCAGCAGCGTTACCGCTTACTACACCATTGTTCCCAACTCTCCAAGACTTTAATCAGAATTTCACTTTTAGAATCTACGATGTGTTCTTGAACCAGAATGGAGAATCTGACGCGTCTGGAGGATCCAGCTTGACATTGTTCAGAAACATGATTTCCTTGCGATTGTCTCTGGGTTTCCAGATCTGCGACGGCGACAATGTCATTAAGGTCGAAGATCAGAGAAAACCCAACGGTGACTCGAAGATGTTAGTGCACAACGTGAATGAATCCAATTATTTGGGCGCACGTATGTACTTCATCTTGGGCAACGAGATCCATCGCTTGAGTTGTGACTTTAACGGGTTGGTCAATGTTCAGGTTTACAAGCGAATCACCAATACCGATGAGTTGATCATAATGAACAATGATAAGGAGTACATCGAACAGATCCGCTCAAGGTATTCCGAGAAGTATCTTCCAGTCACAATCAAATCCAACTCCGCAGACATGAGAAATTACAACTGGAACAAGTTGGATCAGGCCGTGGCAGGTTATGATGATTCGATCGATAAACACCGGTATCATCGATTGAAGTTCGTCATCTTGCCCACCGAGGTTCCTGAAAACTCGTACTCTGTGACAAACGAACAGTTGACCCCGGAGGAGATCCGTTTGGAGGGAATCCGGTCTCTGATCATGAACATCAACAAGGTCAGATACATGCCGCCGGAAGAGCGCCGGGTGAGCAGAAAGGTCGAGATCAGTCCTGAAATCAACTTCTACACGGGTGGGTTGTTCAAATATTTGAAGAACGCGTACAAGACCTTCACAACAGAGCAGAGGTTGAATTCAATATTATTTGTCACTCCCAAGTACAACAAGAACATCAACCTTTTCAGATTGGCTGCTGTGTTGCAGATCGACGGGGGTGTAGACATCCGAGACCGGACATGGCACATGAAGCAACACCACAACTGTTTGTTGGGGATGGAGTTGGTCAGCTGGTTGATTGAAAATTTCGAAGATATCGACACCAGGGAGGAAGCTGTTGAGTACGGTAATCATCTGATGGATCAACAGGTGCTTTCTCATGTTGTTTCCAAGCATGGGTTCCTGGATGGCCACTATTTTTACACACTCAAAAAGAAGTATTGGATCACAGCGCCCAGCGTCCAGAATGCGATCAAACAGATCCAGGAAGAGCTGGATGACAAGAGCTCGGACAGGCGCAAGTCAAGTGTTGCATCTGAATTGGAGACGTTGAAAACTGAGAACGATTCCAGTAAGAGCGTTCGAACCAGATCTGTGTCCAATGTTCCGTCTTTTAAGTTGTTTAAAAAGGGCGATGATGGGGCCGCGATGAGAAGTCTTAAACAGCCCACTTCCGGCATCACTGGGGGTGACGGTGGCGGTGAGGAACAGCAATCCGACACAAAAACCGTTGTATTAAGCAGAGAAGTTCTTTGTGATTTGGACCCCGACGGCCACTCGTGGCAAACCGAGCATCTCAAGGTCCATTATGACATTGTTCACAACCCTGATCATTGCTTTCACATCAGATTGGAGTGGCTCAGTACCACTTCGAAATTGATTGAGGATCTTATTAACAGCTGGGCAAAACATTGCGATAGATACGGGTTGTCGCTTGTGGAAATTCCATGGGAAGAGTTGTTCACGTTGCCCATCAGGAACCCATTGCATTCCACTGTAGAAATCTCGTTGGCTTTGAACCCTTGGTTGGATGAGGAGTTGAGCCAGTTTGATTTAAAGGGTGAAAAGTATTTTTTCCATTTGTACCTATTGGAGTCCTCTGGATTCATGTTGGACAACCGTACTGCCACCTACTTTATGGATCAGTCGTTTGATGTCACCTACAGCTGGGGGAAACCTATGTTCAAATACGCTCAGTTCATTCATTCCACTGGAGGGTACATTGCAGAATTGAGGGAGAACGGAGACTTTTTTCTAGCGCCAAACAACGCACATATCAGCCGCTTGAACTTGAACATTGAACAGACAAACTACAAGTTGAAGAACTCGAGCGGGGCTGTCTATTTCGATTCTCAGAGTGTGATGTTGGATTTTAGGGAAACCTGTTCAGATAGACGCAAGTTGAGGGCTATTTTCGAGCGGGCCATCCAGGAGTATCGGGACGCTGAAGAGGAGCAACACGCCACCTCTGAGGACATCATGGATGAGATGATATAAAGGAGGTTGTTTTTATGTAAAATAAGTAATTAACGAGTCACATATACACGGTTGTTGCAGATACATACTTTGTGTGATTGGCGAGTCTAGATATGAGTGAGATCCAACCATTAGGCGACTCTTTGAGCGATCTTGATCACGTCGCCAAGGACACCCATGGCGGTGACATCTGCACCGGCACCGGCACCCTGGATGATCAATGGGTTTGGATATCTCTTAGTCTTGATGGAGATGACGTTGTCGGATCCCTTCAAGGAGGCGAATGGGTGCGAGTGGTCATACTTTATGATTTCCACTGAGGCCTTCTTGTTTGGCACATCGACGGAACCAATGAATCTCAAGACCTTACCTTCTGCAGCAGCCTCGGACTTGAGGGTCTCCATTTCACCGTCGAAGTTTGGCAATTGAGCCATGTATTCATCGGCAGATTCGACTGTCTCCAATTGCTTAGGAATGAGAGACTTGACAGGGAAGTCCAATGGAGAAGGGATCTCCAAACCCGCGATTCTTGCCAAGATGGTCACCTTTCTGGCCACATCCAAACCGTTCAAGTCGTCTCTTGGATCCGGCTCTGTGTAACCCAATTCCTTAGCAACCTTCACAACATCTGAGAACTTTGTCTGTGATGGAGCGATTGTGGAGAATTCATTGAAAATGTAGGACAAGGTACCTGAGAAGATCCCCTCAATCTTCACCACCTCGTCGCCTGTCTCGATCATCTCCTTCAATGGAGAAATCAATGGCAAACCAGCACCGACAGAAGCCTCGTGGTAAACCAAGCCGGAACCCTCTTGAGATTGAGTCTTGAAGATCGCATCCCAGAGAGCCCAGTCGGAGGAAAAGGCCTTCTTGTTTGGGGTTGCGATCGAGATCCCTGCAGAAAGGAACGAAGGGTATGACTTGGCCAAAGTTTCATTCGATGTGTTATCGACCAAGATGACCGGCAACTTTGAGGTTTTGAGCAAATCAATGAGGGCTTCCGTAGTCAAGGAGGCCTTGGTAGATGTAGCCACCTCAGCAATGGCCTTGGATTGGTCTAATGGTGACAAGTCCTCGTTGTAGATGGCATTCTTAGACGTGGACAGAAACGCCAAATTGTACTTGATTGAAGTGGATTTTGCGGCAAGGGCTTCCAATTGAGAGAGGAACGCCTTACCAACAACACCGGCACCGATAACAGCAAGATTCACAGACATTTCAGCGGATAATGGTCAAAGCAGATGATGATATGAGTCAATGCGTGGTGAAAAATTTACTGTGAGCCACGCGGGAGGGAGCCACGTTGATGAAACAGGCTGTAACGAGCTCAATTGGAGAGGTGTGTTGTTGTAGATAGTATCTTTGGAAGTATGGCAATTTTCTGGTTGTAATGGTGGTGTTTTGAGGCCAAAATCCTCGATGAAACCTTTATCAACGTCGGCTTAGTAAAGACCCCGCTCCTTATCGGTCATTTCCAACTGCCACCAGTTGGACAGACAGTTCTGATCCTTCAAGTGGTCAAAAGTGAACCTTGCAGGGACCACGGCCGGGGAGCATTTTGAGGAATTGGGAGCATTGATGTAGGGGTGGTGTTTGTAGCCAATGTCTCTGAACCAGTGGATCCTGCTTTTGTCTGCAAAGAGCCCCACCCCCAGTGAATGCACAGGAGCGTCACCCCATCGTTCGTAATAGAATCCTCCCGCCTTATCCAACGTTTCCACCCATTTGGTGTAAGGTTCGTCTCTGTAAAAGTCCATGTCTGCGATCTCAAAGTTGGACCAAAAATGGCACGTGGAGTAGCCTCCAGTGTACTCAGTTTTCTGGGGATTCATGAGGTTCTCCGTGAGGAAGTTGATTGCCGCGTTTGGGTGAAGATACTCAGGGTGGGAGTCGAGAAAGTTCATTGTCACGGGCCAGATCGTCTCGAGGGTCTGCTCCGAGTCATAAAGGGCGATTGTGAATCCGTAGACCTTGTTGTTCATCTCCATGAACTTGAACACGTCGTAGTCGATATCACAGTGGTAGTCTGTGGCCGGTTCAAACCTCCAGTAGTACTTGAACTCCCGTAGCTTGGGATGGTTGTAGAACTGAGAGGAGTAATATCTGCACATGTTGTGGTAGGAGAGCTTGTCAGCATAGGCAATCTTCTGTTTCTTGAGAGCACGCATCTTGGACCGCATCTTATTCTGGTCGATGAAATCGGGAGGTTGCCAATCCTCTCCATCGATCTGTTCAAAGTGACACTGGCCAGAGGCAACCTTCTGGACCTGCTCCTGGAACTGTGGCGTAAACATGCCGTCGTTGAGAAAGGTGTAGGGGTAGTGGAACTTGGAATTGAACCGCTCTTCGATCTGTCTAATGGTCTTCACAACGGAGCCAAGCTCCGAGTTTCGTGCCAGAATCAAGAGCGTGGCGTTGGCCCGTTCGTAGACCTGCGAGTCTGATTCAAAGACGAGATTGTCCACAAGAGGCAGATCAATCGGCCTACCCATGATCTCCTGCAATTCCGCATATTGGGCCTCGACATATTCCTCCCTTGTCATCTCCTCCGGCATCTTGAAAGGAAAGATGAAGTTGTGGGGGCCCGAGACAAAGGATTTGAACGGGACAAAAACCCACAGTAAGAGAACAATCGTAACAACTAGAACCAATCGAAAGATCCGACTTCGCTGAAGCTTCAATCTCATTTATAGAAGATTCAGTGAAGAAAAGTGGTGAAGGTATTTTCATCTCTCTACTTCTTCACACAGAAATGACGCTAATGGAGTTTATAAAGGCGGTGCGTCCCCAATTTCTGGCACAGGTGTCCGGAGCAGCCACTGCACCATTGCGGCTTGTTTCAGGAAACTCCAGTGCGGATTTGGACTCAATATCCTCTGCCATCAATTATGCGTATCTCCATCAATGTAGGACGCAAGAATGGATATTTCCTCTGGTGAACATTGCTGCTGCAGATTTGGTGCTGAGACGAGACGTTGTGTGGCTATTGGCCAAACTGGGCGTCTCAGGGGATGATTTACTCTTTGTTGAAGATCTCAACAAGGTGAAGGGAAAGTGTGTGGAATTCATCCTTGTTGATCACAACTCTCCCCAGGGAGCAGTCAAGGCCTTTGGTAACCCACCAGTTGTTGGGATTGTGGACCATCATGTGGACGAGGGTCTTTATCTTGATGCTAAACCTAGAATTGTGGAGACATGCGGGTCCTGCTCCTCTCTTGTAAACCTGCTCTTTGCAGAAACGCTCAAGTCATTGCAGCTCACCCAGTGGGAGCGCCGGTGGTTTGCTGCAGGGGTGTGTGCGGACACGAACGGGCTCACGTTCAAGGTGGAACCCAAGGACAGACAGTCGGTGGGCTTACTTGGACTGGACGAAAAGGCTATTGCAGCACTCACAGACGATTTGCAGCGGGAAAAGAACAATCTTGAGGGAATGTCGGTGCTGGACCTCTTGAGAAAGGACTACAAGCAGTTTGAGACCAAGAAGGGCCATTTTGGCATTTCGGCCATCCCAGGATCCTTCGCCTATCTTAAGAAGAAGCACACGTGGAATGGGTTGAGAGCAGGACTGCACAATCACATGCAGCTGCACGGCTTGTTCCAACTGTGTGTGATGACAACCCACACGGATGCTAAGGGACAGTTCCACAGAGAGTTGATCTTTTCGGAGCCGGAGTACGACTCGCCCCAATGGCAGGTGGTTGTTCAGCAACTGCAGTTGAAGAATATGGACGCCCATCATGATGTTGTTGTCTTTGACCAAGAGCGGTTGTCTTCATCGAGAAAACAGGTGGCTCCATTACTGATTGATTACTACAATGGAGAATTAGATGCGGTGAGTGGGGACGGACGCAGAGGTGGCGGTGGGGGTGGGTGTCCCTGTGTGTGAGTAGTGGTGTGTGTGTGGGGGGTGTATGACCCACAATAAGCGCCACTCAATGAAGATTCGTTTGCCGTCGAGATTTTGATGTGCAGCTACATTGCAAGCGATTATGGAAACAGATCGCAGTCCTTTGTCAGCCCTTAAAACAATAGTGCCTAATTCGACCGTACATGAAAATGCGCTCGTAACTTACCCAATTACTGTACAATCTATATAACGCTGGTTCCACCTACGTCACTTACTCCATGTAAGCTACCTTCCAACCATTGAACTGCTGTAGGGAGCGGGGTAGCAGGCCAGTTGACGCCTGTAATCCTGCTTCAAAATCTTCTAGGGAATCCAACCAATCCACCTCTAAATCCAAATACGAGTTCAGCTGGACCAAGTTTTGGTCTTTTACAAACTGATCCACCTCCTCGCCCGTCTTGTAAAGGATCTTGAGGCAGTCCCGTAGTTGGGTGCCTGACATGTTAACATGCAGGCCGATATTGAAGCACCAAAGTAGCATCCTGCCTGGACCACCCTTCGGCCTGACGATGAAGAACCTTGTGGCAGAGCTCTGTATCTCATCCTTCAATCTTAGTGTGATGAACTGAGACGCCTTGAACCCATGTTTCCAATCCAGTCTCCACTTGAATAGCCGATAGTTAACATTCACGGTTTTATCCCCCAAAAGGTATCCGCATGAACATCTGACACCATGCTCGTCTGAATCCAACCCCCAATCCTCTGGATTGGCCACAATGTAGTAAGACCCCACAAGCAATGTGTCTTTCTTCGGCTTCAGTACATTGAACCTCGCGTTCATCCTCTCGGACAGGTACTCTTCTCCGTCTTGGGGCTTGTGGCAATGCCAAAAATCGAGCATTTCAGACCACAGCTCACTAGGCATTGCATGCACTCTCAACACCCGGTTCCATCGTATTATCACCTCATGGCATGAATGACATGAAAAGTCCCCCCCAGTAGTGGAGATCACATCTCTCGTCCATGGGTATGTGTCGTGGAGTACGTCAGAGATCTCTTGTCGCAGAGATGTGGTCACCGATACCACCGTTGTCCCAGATTCAACACTAGAAGTCCATTTTGGTTCAACCAACTTTTCATCCAATGGTAAATCAATTGATCCCTGATCGCTGCGGATGGTTGTTGCGTCGATGCCAACACTCGTGCATTCGCCTTCAATTGTTGTATGGATTTTACCCACTCGGGGGAGATATTCGCCTAGAAAGACCCTCATGTGCATGCAAACGTGTCACTGGCCTTGGATGAAAGTGGTGGGTGCCCAAGGGGGGACCCTTTGTTTTCATCTCCAAATCGAGTCTAATGCTGAATCCCATTCCAAACTTGACGCCTCTCACCTGGAAGCACAGCGGAAGGCTTGTTC
Organism: Saturnispora sekii; assembly: GCA_030563565.1. Taxonomy (NCBI): domain Eukaryota; kingdom Fungi; phylum Ascomycota; class Pichiomycetes; order Pichiales; family Pichiaceae; genus Saturnispora; species Saturnispora sekii. Next base: position 134,784 of record JAJMJM010000023.1, read on the forward strand.
CACTCTTGGACTCCTGTGGGGATGTTTTGGCCCACTTTGAGCCTTTTCCCGAGCAGCTGACATCGCATCTGACCAAGGCATCAAATCAAGCATTTAAGCAGTGGAAAGTCACTCCCAATGAGGCCAAGGCCGCCATTCTCAATACGTGGGCAACTAGATTGAGCTCTCAGAAGGATCGCCTGATTAGCGAACACATAGCTGTGGGTATTGCACCACATTTTGCGGAAATCAATGTCTTGGCCTCGATAGGCCAGATTCAGCACAACGCCAAGCTGCTCCAGCGGCTGTCCCAGGAGGGTCAATGGCCCGCTGGGGTAAGCCAAAGGGTTGTGAGAGAACCTCTAGGGCCTGTTGTGTCGATTGTGCCTTGGAACGCGCCGGGGGTGTTGACGACAAGGGCGATCGTGTCGCCGTTGGCCGCTGGATGTTCAGTCGTGGTGAAAGGATCACATTTGTCGCCTCAAGTGACGTATCTGATTGCTGAGGCGCTTATGGACCTGGACGGTGTGCCTGATGGTCTTGTGCAGGTTGTTCATGCGGAAGAGAACGAGGCAGAAGGTCTTGTCAGACATCTGATATCAGATCCACTGATTAAAGGTGTGAACTTCACCGGAAGCACCACCACGGGAAGAAGCATTGCAAGGCTGGCTGGGGATCATCTTAAGCCCAGCGTTTTGGAGTTGGGGGGCAAGAACTGCACGTTGTTTGACTCGGGCTTGACAGATGCTCAATTGGAGAACGCCGTGAAGGAGACCGTGATAAGTGGGTTCTACAACGGGGGTCAGGTGTGTATGTGCACGGACACGCTTTATGTGCCAAGGGAGCTTGTCCCCAAGGTCAAGGAATTGATCAAGACGACGTTAGACGGCATGAGTAGTATGGAGGGTGATCCATTGGGATTTTGGTCTCCTTTGCGGACCCCCAACGCGTCCCAAAGGGTCACCGCCACTATTTCTAAGTGCATCAGCGAGGGCTTTGAGGTGGTGTACGGGGGAGTCGATTCGCTCCCTGGTCCCACCGTTTTATGTGGTGGACCGGCAGACTCCGCTGTCTGGTCGGAAGAAATCTTTGGCCCAGTACTATGCATTAGGGAATACTTCACGTCATTGGAGGAAGCAATTGAGCAGGTCAATGACAATGGTTTTGGATTGAAGACGTCGATTTGGACGCCGAGAGACCCCACTCAGTTAGGCTATTTGGTGAACAGTGGTGGGGTTCATTTCAATTCCCAGACTATTCAAGACGATCCCCAGTGGCCCCACGGAGGTGTGGGTCTTAGTGGATGGGGCAGATTCAACTCCCAGTGGGGTTTGGACAGCTTTTCGTACGTGAAGATGCTGAGCAGATGAGCATGTGATGGGGTGATTTCAGTTGACGATCCTTCTCAACTTTTCATTCCATCGTTATTGCTCCTCAACCGCTTAAAAGGATGAAGTTTGTGAGTGCTTTGAGGCTATCGGGTGTGGGTCTATTGAGAACTTTTCCAAGCAGAAGACTGTACCATTCTTTCTACCACCAGGACCCACCGATTGTGGAATCCAACGTGGAAAGCGGGTTGCTGGATAGGGCTCTTGAGTACGTCCCAGAGCATGGGTTTACCGGGAGATCGTTGGAGTGCGCAGCCAAGGACGTTGGGTTGAACCCCAACACTATTGGTGGTGTTTTGCAGAATGAGAATGGGGATCCAGAGTTTCAATTGGTTTTGCATCATTTGAAGAAAGCACGTGAAGCGCTGATACCATTGAGAAACCAATTGAAGGAGATGCCAAGTGAGATAGACAGAGTGAAGTTTTTGACAAAAGAACGGTTGTTAATGAATGGACCAATCCATCCATTCATGACACAGATGTTGGCCCAATTGACGTTCCCAACGAATTGGACGCAGAGTATGACGGAGTTACACCACCTTTCGGATGACATCACGTTTTATGCTGGGGACAGATCGAACGATTTTGCATGGTATTCGAAGAGAGCAAGCTTGTCGACGGTTTACACCCAGTGTGAATTGTTGATGTCGAAGGATACGAGCGATGGATTTGCGGACACGTTGAGATTCATGGAGGACCGGTTGGACGGCGTCTTTAAAGCGGGCGAGATGTACAATGCAGTGGAGGAGTGGGCTGTTTTTAATGCGTGGAGTAGTCTCAATGTTGCCAAGAGTTTGTTGATGAGAGGGTGATTAAAAGTGACCCGGTGGTGTAACAGCGCCTGGAAGCCTTGTGGGCAGAATGAGAGCTGTTTCAGCGCTTGAACGACGATTATTATGAAGGGTTTTCCATTTTCTACGTGGTCACTTCTACACCAAGTCGTGCCATTTTAAGCTTTATTTTATAAGAATGAAAACTATAGATGACGAACCGAGAGCAGGGATGGGACAGACAACCCAATAGAGTGGATTTGAAAGCCGGCATCCTCTATACACTTGATCTAAAAACCTCACCACCTGACTATCTCACCACTCACCACATTTTTCATCTATCAGCTCCTCCGCTTGTTCGTCCTAAACCCAGGTACACATTCATGCACTCACTTCGTTCGTTCGTGAGCTTGTGAGCTTACTTCTCATCTCCATCAATTCTCTCTTTGTCTTCTCCATTTGATCCTCTACACCGTGTATTTCCTTCTCAATGAACTCGATTCTCTTCTCCACGTTCATCACCGCCTCTGTGTACTCCTGAGGAAGCAGCACGGGTCCCACCAGCTTGTAGACCTTCTTTTCACCCATTGATTGGAACTCTTCCAGAACAATCTTATTCTCCTGGAACTGGGTCTCCAATTTTTGTCTTGAAGTCATATGACCCTGAAGCGTGTCTTGCAATGTTTTAAAGTGTTCTGTGAGCTGATCTGCGTTCATTGATGGGTAGATTGGTGATCAAGAGGAAGAGAATAATGCTCACACAATTTTTACCATCTTAATGATGGCTATTCTTTAATATCAATGGTATGTTATGGTTTTGAATACCCTACAGGAACCGGTTACTAACACTCCACTAGTTGGATCCACTTCAGGGAGAAATTCCCGATCCAAAACATGTTCTACAACCCCAATTGGACCAGAATTGCCACTGGGATCAGCCTTCGATTGAACCACGCATTTGTTGGACCCTTGACGAGGACGTGGATCCCTCGAAGTGCACGCTATGTCTTGTTCCGGATTCTCTGCACGCCTTTTACGCGCCTCTTGTGGCCTACAAGCCGTTGAACCCCCACAAGGTGGGCACCATACAAGTCCAGCTACCAAGCAGTGAGAGGACGGGGTTTGGGTTCCGCTTTGAGTTCGAGTACGAAGACGAGCCCCAAGCAATCCACGCTGCTCATCCGCTGGGTCCCACGGTGGAAATGACCATTTACTCTCTTGATCAGACCAACACGCCAAACCGTCTACTTCTGGTTAAAGTCGAGAAGTTTGAGAACAAATTGGTCTACAATCTGGTGGCTAAAACCGCGATGAAATACAATTGGAAGTCTACTGTTACCTTGGCAACCTCCAATATGCAGGGATTGGGACCAGTGGCAACTCTTGGACAATCCAAACTGGGGTTTCCATCTCTCAACCAAATCTCCAACAAACTAGGCCAGGAATTGGGAGTTTGCTCCATAGGAGCAAGTATGTACCTTTTTGATTGTGGAGACGTCTTTGTCATTGATTGCGTGGGGGGATTCCTCGAAGACGGAGAGTATCTGTCCTCTGAAAGCGCCGAGCGGCTGAGCACCTGGGCACGTGACATTGCCACCCGCGCTCTCACCCTCTCCCTCTCCCACCCCGTGGCGCACGCAGACGCCTTGTGGCGCAGCAACCCCCACGACTTCCTTTATTTATGAAAATTTTTTATCCTTCACACGAAAACTTTTCATCTATCAGGGTTTCTTAAGTAATGGCGAATCTAGACTACTTACTCTTTGAGGAACCGACTGGTTACGCCATCTTTAAGGTGAAGTTACAACAGGATGAAGTTGGAGGCCGTTTGAAGGACGTTCAAAAGGCTAATAACGACTTAGGAGCGTTTTCAAAATTGGTTGAATTAGCGGCTTTTGCACCTTTCAAGGGTGCTGCTCAAGCTTTGGAGAATGCTAATGACATCTCAGAAGGTCTTGTTTCGGATTACTTGAAATCGGTTTTGGAATTGAACTTACCAAAGCCAACTGATGGTCAAATCAATTTGGGTATTTCAGATAAGTCTCTGGGTCCATCTATTAAGGAAATCTTTCCATATGTTGACTGTCACTCTAACGAAATTGTCCAAGATTTGTTGAGAGGAGTTCGTTTCCATGGTGTCACGATGTTGAAGGGTCTTCAAGAAGGTGATTTGGAAAGAGCCCAATTGGGTCTTGGTCACGCCTACTCAAGAGCCAAGGTGAAGTTTTCAGTTCAAAAGAACGATAATCACATCATCCAAGCAATTGCTTTGTTAGATCAATTGGATAAAGACGTTAACACGTATTCCATGAGAGTGAAGGAATGGTACGGCTGGCACTTCCCAGAGTTGGCCAAGTTGGTCAATGACAACCACACCTACGCCAGATTGGTGCTCAAGATCCAAAACAAGGGCAGTTTGACCGATGAAGCTCTTCACGATATTGCTGCCTTGGTAAACGAAGATGCGGGATTGGCTCAAAGAATCATCGACGCAGCCAAGATTTCAATGGGTCAGGACGTTTCAGAGGACGATATGAACAACATTTTGGCCTTTGCCAAGAGAACAGACTCGATTGCCTCCTATAGAGCCTCTCTTTTCAAGTATTTGACGGATAAGATGCATACAGTGGCTCCAAACTTGAGTGAATTGATTGGTGAAGTTGTGGGTGCTAGATTGATCTCCCATGCAGGGTCTTTGACCAACTTGTCAAAGCAAGCCGCCTCCACCGTCCAAATTTTGGGTGCTGAAAAGGCCTTGTTTAGAGCTTTGAAAACAAAGGGTAACACCCCAAAATACGGGTTAATTTACCACTCTTCTTTCATTGGTAAGGCCTCTCCAAAGAACAAGGGTAGAATCTCAAGGTATTTGGCCAACAAGTGTTCGATTGCCAGTAGAATCGATAATTTTGCCGACGAACCTTCCAATATCTTCGGTAAGGTTTTGAAGCAACAAGTGGAGGATAGATTGGAATTTTACACAACAGGAAAGGCGCCAAGAAAGAATGCCGATGCCATCAAGGAGGCCTTGGCTTTGACCGGTGGTTCCGATTTGGTTGAAGCTCCAAAGGAGGAAAAGAAGGACAAGAAGGAAAAGAAGGACAAGAAGAGAAAGGCTGAAGCTTCCGATGACGAGGAAGAAGTTGAAAAGAAGAAGGCCAAGAAGGAAAAGAAGGAAAAGAAGGAAAAGAAGGAAAAGAAGGAGAAGAAGGAGAAGAAGGAAAAGAAGGAAAAGAAGGAAAAGAAGGAGAAGAAGGAAAAGAAGGAAAAGAAGGAAAAGAAGGAGAAGAAGTCCAAGAAGGATTGAACTCTTAATTTTTGTTTTATAAAGTTTTAATAACTGTAGTTAAATATTTGATAATATAAAGTTAGAAAGTTTTCCATCGTGCTGGTTGGAACTCTACCGCATCAAAAGCGAGTCAACTCCGAGTCAATTCCAAGTCAACTCCACGTCACCTCAAATTTATTCAATCAAATACACTCTCATGGTAGTAATACTTTTAGTTTATCTCCTCGGCCATTTTCTCATTCTTTCTCTTTTCTGCAGCTAGTTGTCTCCCCATCCATCTAATTTCTTCCACGCACATGAGCAATTTTCCTCATCGGGTGACTTATCTTCTTATCAAACCATCCTCTTCATGACAACCCTAGCCGATTATACCCACCGGAGGAGATCCTCGTTGATGTCCCCTAACATGCTTCAAAGTGAATCTCTCCAGTGGTATCCTACCCAACTGGGTGATCATTTAGACAGTCAATGGATCCCTCAATGGTCAATAAATCTTTCACAATCCCAGGGCTTCATGTTTAACCAAGATTACTTTGCCTCCACTTATCAGCAATTCAGAGCTGGAGTGGTCAATCCTGTGATTCACTCCAGAACCACGGAAACTCAGTGGATGGAACTGTCCAGAAGGGGAGATCAAATGGTGGAGGTTATAGATATTCACGTTGAAGAAGATTGTTTATGGGACCCCCTGAAGGAGCAAGATGGGATGGATACCAAGTTTGATCCTGATGCTAATAAATTTAAGGCCCGCTTTCAAGATACCACATCCGAAGCCAACAAATCAAGGAATTACACACAAAACCTTAACTCCAATGATTATTTGAAAAGAACCACTTCTCGCGGTGAGAGTGATTTAGACGATGATCATGACGTGGATATGAACGAAATGTATTATCAAGAGCCGGAATACGAGAGGAACAATGATGATGATTTCAATTATTATTATTTGACTGAATAGCAAGGCCAGTATGGTTACCGAATAAGTTATACATCACCCATTATAAGAGAAGCGTGTTTAGTTTTTTTTTGTATACCCTTTTGGCAGTTTTTATGGTTCTTTTTGACAGTATGAAGTTTAGATAGAGGAGTGCATATGGGCATTGGGGTCATTTTATTGAAATGAAGAGTGAGCGATGGTGCGGTGGCAAGTAGTGCACTACTAGGATTTATTTAAACGTCAAAATGTGGAAACAATGGTACGTGCATGTAGCACATACCCTTGACGTAACCTTCCAGGACTACTCTATTGGTGTAAGCTAGTGATGATTTCAAAAATGCGGTAATTGTACTCATCATGTGCTTAAAAACTGCAAGTATTTTGTGTTTGATAGCAAAACTCATGGTTGGTCGACGTACCCCTGACAGTTTATATGGTAATAGAAAAATTGTGTTTAGCTCTTACAGTATTCATTTGTTACGGTTTCTTTAAAAGTGGGTGGTTTAAAGTTTGCATTTTAAATTTTATTTGGAAACATTTGATCTATTTTATACAAAGCTGGTAGAAGGACGACTATTGTGATAAGATGAGCAAATGGGCTTATTATTGTTAATTTCAATTTGTGTGTGTCAACTTGTGTATTTTAATTTGTTTGTCATCAACATAGTATTTGCTATGGTCCCACATTAGAAATAAACTTTTACAATCAAAATTTTCTTCTTTTTAGAATAAATATGAAGAAAATCCAAATGAGTGTGCATTTTCATATGCTGTGCTATTAGATGATTGACTCTCTTCCAATCCTTTCTAAATACTTATTTTAATTTAAAAAAACCCAAGTCTCCATATCTTTTACAAGAAATATACATATCAACTCCAGCAAAGATGAAGAATATTAGGAAAGTTAAAAAAATCGATATTTAAAAGATAATACTTTTGATCACTTATAGAGAAGTTAAATATGATGTTATTAACAGAAAATACGGTAATCTTCTTACTTGTTATAAGTATTATACTTAATCTTTCATATCATTTTTCCGATAATAATTTCTTGGAATTTAAAGTATTTCTTTTTTTCTTAATCCAAAACCTAAAATATAGCTGTCTCCATTTGATGTTTCGGAGAGAAAACCCTGAAATTTAAATATTGAAAAACACAAATCTGGAATTTTAAATTATGAGTAGAATAAGAATTAAAAGTACTGATATATATGATGACTGTATACCTTAATCAAATAAAGATATAAATCGATTTGGTAAAATAACATTTCAATATATATAATAATTCAATAAAATAACGATTTAATAAAATAAAAATTCAGTGAAATAACATTTCAAAATAATCAATTTCAAACAAAGTGGATGAGAGCACAAAGAAGCACAGCGACCTTTGGAATTGAGTAACCCCCAGAAACACCGTTGAAACTCAAGGTTGAATCACCATCCAAAGATTTTGTGGCTTTGGGAACACTGGTTTCCTCACCTGTTGTCATTGTGATTATTCCATTGGAAGTTGATTGAGTTGAAAGCAACTCATCATCTTTACTGCTTGTGACTCTGGTTATCAAAGTTGTCGCAGATTGAGTTGGGTTTGATTCGGTAGTTGACTTTGGAACAATCAAATTAATAGAAACACCTGTGACATTTCCAGAATCATCACGTTGGGTAATGGTGGCGGTCTCCGTGCTCATCTCGGTGGCATTTCCAATTTCAGTGCCACTAACACATGGAACAATGGTTGTGTAAGTCCTTGTAATGGTAACCGTAGAATCACCCACTTGGGATTCGATCCAAGTGGCAAAAATAACGGTAGTGTGTTCTGTAGCTGTTGCAACAATGGCACCAGACGTGATGGAATTGGTTGGTTTTGGAACAACAACATTAATGGACACACCAGTGACATTTCCTGAATCATCGCTTTGGGTGATAGTAACAACATCTGTCACAGTTTTGGTGGAATCCTCCACATCCGTACCCGTAACGCATGGAACAACCGTTGTAAGTGTATCTGTGACAGTAATGGTCACACCATTAGAAATATATTCCGACTGAGTGGTAACAATCACGGTAGCCACATCAGTAATAGTGGTGGCGACGTGAGAGACACTAGCAACAATCTCAGCTGTTTCCGTAGTCGACACACCTGCAGAGTTGGTCGTCGTAATCACAG